>PVHX01023948.1:0-24846 GCA_004024805.1 Geosciurus inauris
ACCACCACCACCATCACCACCATCACAACCACCACCACCATCACCACTATCACAACCATCATCACCATCACGTTCACTATCATCATCAGCATCACCATCACCATCACCATCACTGTCACCACCACCATCATCTAGCCCAATAGCTGCTGTGAACCATTGCAGGCTCCTCTCTCTCCCAGTCACTCCCTACACTGCCAGGGCAGAGGCTGGGTGACTGGTGTTGAGGAGCCACCTCCATCCTTTCCTCCATGCCTCAAAGGGACAAATAGAAGGGATGGCTCCTGACCAGTAAGGAATTCAGCGACTCTTCCTGGGTCCATCCAGGGACTAAGAAAGGAGAAGGGTCTGGAATAGCCTCAGTCTTCCAGAAGGACCTCCTGGAGGGGTGGAACTGGAAGAAGGGGCTTGCTCAAAGCCACCCAGGCAATGCAAACATCTTAGGAGGGAGGGACGTGGCATCCCGTGGGCACCTCCAGAAAAAAGAGAAGCTTCAACCCCCCGACAGCTCCTCTGCAGGGCTGACCCAGGACAGAGGGACTAAGATACTGACAGGCAGGGGACAGGCTGTGCCTGGGCTGGCATGGCTCCCCTCTGCTGAGACAATCCACACGCAGGCAGGTGGGAGGGGCTCCCTGGAGCTGACGCCCACTGCGCAGCCACAGCCTGGAAACCGCATTCCTCGACTCCACTTCACCTTGTAAATACAGTGCAATTTGGGGCACATTTTTAAGACAAAAGAAAATCCTCAGCTTGGCAGTCTAGGGAGATCTTGCAGTTAAGTTTGTACTGAGTGGCATTTCAGAGCCTGAGGCACAGAGGGCGGGGGTGGCAGGCTCCAAAGTGCCCCCAGAGCAGGCCAGGTTGGCCCCGGTGCCCCTGGGGAACAGAAGCCCTCTTACAGCAAACCCCTGATGCACTGGGCTTGGTCCTAATGCCTTCCTGCAACTAGGTTGCTACCCAGGGCCTGAGAAGGAAAGTCCTGGCCCCTTGGCTCCGCTGTCACCCTAGCAGAAGATGCACATGTGGTTAATACTGGCCCTCCCGCCCCAGGAGACAGGAGCTTCACTTGGGGACCTCGGAAGCAGAGGCTGATGGCCCCCACCCTGACTGGCTAGGCCCCTCCCCTCAGAAAGAGGTTGGGCAGCCATGCTATGCCTCTGGGGGATGGTGTGCTTGGGCAGTGCCATGGCAGGCTGGGTCCTCATGGTTCCTGACCCTGAGATGGGTGGCCAGCTCCAGAGGGGCCTGTGTGGTGCCCTCTTACCTGTCCAAGAACCTGCCCCTCCCTGCCTGGCCACAGGCTGCCCAGCGTCTCACCAGGACTCCTTGGGGGAAGGGTCTACTGTCCGCCCTCACTCCCCCATCCTGATCCCCAGAAGGCTCCTGGGACATGTAGAGAGGAAAAGGAGGGCTCCTACCCTGGAGCCTTGGCCAGTTCCGCTCCCCACCTGGCACAGAGAAGCCCAGGAAACAACAGACCCAGGGCTGTCCAGGCGGGGAGTCTTCTGAGGAAGGAAGGCCCTGCAGTGCCTTGGAGCATGCCGCCTGCTCTGCAGCCTGTGAGAGTGAGAAAACACCTGAGCTGACCACTTTAAAGGAAGGGAGGCTCAGCCTGGCTCACAGTCCCCAAGGCCTCTGTCCATGGCTGATTTGCCTCATCACTTTGGGGCTGTGGGGTGTGTGTCAGAGAAAGCTGGTTGCCTCATGGTGGCCAGGCAGCAGAGAGGGAGGAAGGGGCCACAGCCCAGTGACCTACTTCCTCCCTCTGGGCTCTGCTTCCTGAAAGCTCCACCATCTCCTGATAGTGCCATCAGCTGGCAGCAAGCCTTCAGTACTGGAGCTTTGGGGGGACACTTAGGACCCAGACCATGACATAGAGTTACCTCAGGGGCCATAGCCCTGACCACCCAAGTGTTCCAGCTGGTCCCCAAAGCCCTTGGGGAAATTTTGTGTGTCAAGATGAGCCACAGAGTGGCAAAGTGGGAGCTGATGTGGCTTCTCCTCCTTCGGCTCACCCCAGATTTTGCCATCATCTCCAAAATCCAAATAAACATTTTCCAAAAGAATGTCCAGTAGCCATTCAGGCCTCATGGTGTTTAGTGGGCAGAAGGTGCTAGGAGGCCTGCGTAAGGTGGGAAGCAGACACAGGACACCTAGACCCAGTAGAGGAACCTCACTGGGGCCAGTTCCTGTCCCTACATCAGCCCAGGTTTTGCCCATATGCAGGAAGGTGAATGGCCCCATGGAGCCAGGCTGTGGCTGCGTCTAAGGCTGCACCATGAGGCGGGAGCATAGCAGGGCCTTGGCTCTGCCAGTGCCCTGGGGCTGAGACCCATTCTGAACCCTCCTGTCTGCGTGCACCTCCCCAGCGGGGCCGTGGAGAAGAGACCAGGCCAAGGCCAGGTGCCTGTGTTTGAGCTCAGCCCTGGGTCTGGCTTGCAGGGTGACCCTGGCCCAATCACCTACCGCCAGCCAGCCAAGTCTTAGCTATCAAGCCCTGCCATGCGCAGGCCTGGCCTGGACACAGTCCAGCTGTGAGCCAAGGGAAGTCTTGTGGAGCGAGGACAGGGGCTGTCCTAGGAGGGCTCTGGGGCCTCCTCCTCTGACCCCTTCAGTCTCCAGCTCAAGCACTACCTGGCTCACTGTATCAGCCCCCATCTCTGCTCTTCCAACATCTTCTCCTGGCTCTGCCAGTCTCCCCTTCTTCCACAGCCCTCTGTGGCTCCCCTGGGCTCCCAACAGGAGCCGAGCTTTTCCACCTGCAGCCAGGTGCCCTGAAGTCTCCTCTTGCACTGCACAGGGACTCCATGACCTTGTTCACAGATGCCCTCAGCCCAGATACAGAGGTCCTGTCTCCTACAGCCCCCAACCCCACTGATCCTCAGCTCCAAGCTCTTGCCTGAGACACCTTCTCTTCCTCAGCCACTGGCGAGAAACCCTTACCCTCAGCTCCCAGGACCTCATCCTGCTCAAAACTGCCTCCAGTCCTGGCCCACAAAGGAGACCCCTGCTGACCCCAGAGTCAGGTGGCCTCATGGAGATCAACAGGGACTGCATTGGCCCCACCCCCTTGTCCACAGTGAAGGAGCCGCCAGTACCCTTGTAAGCTCCACCATGGACGCGGTTGTGTCCCCACACCCCGACTCTGGGGTGAATGCCCACCCTCCACTCGGCAGGGCAGACCTCACTCCCCGGCTGAGCTGTGCCTCCTCCTGGGGTGTGCAGGGCTGGCCAGGTCAAACCCACGCCCAGCACCACTGGCCAGGGCTGGCCCTTTAAGGGACACTCGGGCCAGGTCTGTGTTGATGAGCTGTCCTGCAAACCCAGCAAGCTCTGTCAAAATATTTTTAGCATTTGTTCTGTTTAAAAACCCCGAGGTATTAGAGTGTGCTAATCTTTAGAAAGGTTAATTTATTCATAGGGGTTTTGACAGAGATGTATGGCACAGTGTGCCGTGGCCCCCGCCCGGGGGAGCAGGCCGAGGAGCCAGCGCCGCAGACAGGCTGGCCAGCCTCCACGGGGGCCCACACCCCCTCTGCCGGCCTGCTGGCCCCCCAGCTCTCAGCAGCCCCACCTAAAAGGCACGTTCACCGGAGAGGCAGAGCCCTGCTAAAACCCAGGCCTCCATGCCCAGGCCAGCACGCCCACAGGATGGCCCTGTGGCCGCAGGTGGGACAGGATGAGGCCTGTGAACTGAGGGCCACTGAAAAGCCTCTTCTCCAAAAGCCCACACCAGCCTCCCCAGGGGCTACGAGCCGCTCCACGGGAGCCCCAGGGACCCGCGTGCAGGCTGGGCCCCACCACCACCAGCTGCCGGCCGCGGCAGGGCTGGCACCACACCAGGCCCACGGGGCCAGGCCAGAGGGGAGTGGGAGCCCTGGGGCTTGTGTGTTTTCAACACAGCACCCCAAGAATGCTTCGGGTCACCTGCAGGCTGAGGAAACCTCGCCGTCAGCGGTCGCAGTCCTGCCGGCGCTTTCCTCCTGGGCTCGGCTGGGCTGGAGCTGCAGACCTGCGCTCTTTCGGTCCCATGCATTCTGAAAGTGCCAGACCCACATGGCCCGGCCTCCGGCCTCCACATGGCCAAGCCCCAGCCGCTGCAGGCTGCAGCCCTCCAGGCCAGGCCAGCCCAGGGCCGTTGCACCAGCTGCTACCTCTGCCTGGGATCTGCTCATCCTCTTCGCACACACCGCTGCCTCCAGGAAGCCCTTGCTGACTGCCCGCAGCTCACCCTCACCAGGCCCCAGCACTCCAGCCTCTGTCAACAGTCCTGGAAAGTGTTTGTCCACTCCCTGTGGGTCTGCTGTCTGGCTGTGGTGGCCCCCCAACCAGAGTGTGAGCCCCTGCCTCTCAGCATTGGGACCAGGGCTCTGTCGAATCTCAGCCCATGAGCAGGCGTCTGCAGAAAGGAACGGCCCCAGGTGGCCTATCATCTGCAGACGCACTGAGGTTAGCAACAATGTCCCTGAGCTGGACCTGTGGCCGTCTTCTGCTTCTCCCCTCTCAGAAATCGTGCAGGAAGAAACCCTTTGGGGAGCTGGGGCTGTAGCTCAGTGGTAGAGCGCTTGCATGCATGAGGCCCTGGGTTCGATCCTCAGCACCACATATAAATAATAAATGAATAAAATAAAGATCCATCAACAACTGAAAAAAATATTTAAAAAGAAAAAGAAACCCTTTGGTGCATGCCCTCAGCCTGTGTTGGCCTGTCCCTGGATCTGAGCTGCAGGACAGAGGGCAAGGCCACTCCAGCTCAGCTCTGGCTCTCTCACTGCCCTGCACGTCGCTGGCCTCCACAGCCCCAGACCCATCCCCAGGGGAGACTCATCCAGCCAGTGCCCAGGCAGTGTGACTTCGTGGGCTGCTGGACCTCCAGAGTGGCCTGGAATGGGCTGGAATGGGCTCTGGTGCTGGCGTGGTGGGTGCTCTGAGTGGTGTCTTTCCTTCAAAATGAGCTGAAAGAGGCGCCTCAGCCAGCGCGGCATGTGAGGGTGGAGGGGAGGGACAGTGTGACCATGTGGGGTCACTTTGTCCTCCTGCCTGGGCCTGCATCTCCCTGCTCCCCATCCCCAGCCAGACAAGGTGAGGACCTCTGTCAGGTGAACTGCCCCTCTGGACACTCACGCGAGGCCTGGCGCAGCCCTGGGGCGCCGGCATGGCTTCCTGGATCCAGAAGGCCCGCACAGCCCCTTCTGCCGTCTGTGAGGCCATTCATGCAGCCCAGGCCCAGCTGCCCCCCAAATCCCCATTTGTAAACTTCTCTGCTGTCCTTGAAATGCAGGGCAGCGGCAGCGAGGTTTGGGAGACAGATGCGCACTCCTGGGCCCCGTAAACACGGCAGGGAGCGGGTGGGGATTGGGTTACGCCGGTGAAATATCGTAAAATAAATACAAGGACGGTTGGTATACGTCAGGTAAATTAGCCTGATTCAAGCTGTCAGCTTTAGGAAAAGTCTAAATAAACAGAGCTCGCGTCTCTTCCCGGCATAGGAAGGGCGAGGACGCGTGCAGGGCCAGGCTGCCCAGCTAGTCCATCGACCTACAGACGGTGGCCTTGGGCAAGAGGACCTGTGTGCACGGATCCCCCACAGAGGGGCCCCTGTGCAGCCAGACCAACCCCCGCAGTGGGGCTGGTGGCCCTGTGAGCGTCTCAGTGGCTCTCAGCCGCAGGCCTCCGCTCTGCCAGGCAGGGTGAACAGGCCGATTGCCAGTACCTCGGGGTGCCAGCCCTAGGGCCCCAGCACACTGAGGGTGAGCGCTGAGCTCTGAACCCACAGCCCCCATGTGTCTGGCCGGAGCTGGGGCCCTTCCGCTTCACTGCATGGTGTGCTGGGGTCCTGCCACTCAGCTGCCAGCCGAGTGGGGGTCTCTGGAGTGTCCTTCACTTTCCAGAGCCAGGGTTTCCTCTCAGTGAGACCTGTGGTCCCTGGAGCATGTGAGCATGAACTGACATGAGCCGGGTGGTCCTGCATGGTACCAGACCACACTGAGCTAGGCAGGGGGGCTGGCCGGCCAAGGCCCCATGCAGTAGACACTGGACACCCAGCTCCAGCCAGTACCCAGGTATTTGCCGCTCGGCAGGGAAACCTTGTCCAGAGCCCCAGACCAAGAGCCTTCGGGAGAGCCCTGCGGCCGGTCTGCTGCTCCTAGGCAGTGTCTCCAAACCCCATGGGCAAGGCCCCCACCTGCCCTTCGTCCCCTCCTTCTCTCCACGGGTCCCGCCCTTGTTCACCCTCACGTCACAGCTAGGCCTTCACTACCCTTGCTTCAGAAACAGCCCCTTTGGGATGGGAGCACCTCGAAGGCCAGCCTGGCACTTCAGCCCACAAGGGCTCAGGCGGTCACCTGACAACCGTTACACTGAGCCACGGCAAATGCCCCAATGGAGGCTTCCGTGGACCACACCTCCCAGGGCCTGCCGGAGAAAATCCCACAGTTCCTGTGTCCCCTGGACCTCAGACACCAATGCCTCGCCCTTCCCTCCATTGGACAAGCCCGGAGCCCGGCCTAAGTGGGGACCCAGGCCCTCCACTTGTGCAACGTGGGTCCCCTGGGGCTCCGAGGCAGCCACACATTGTAGGCCAACCCCACCCTCTGGAGCTGGGCCAGGCTTTGGTCAGGAGGACGTTGCCAGGCCATAGGCACAGGAGCCCCGCCCTCAACGTCATGCCCACAGTCCAGCGTTCTCCCTGGACAGTCCCTCAGGGATCTGAGCGCAGAGGAAGCGCTTGGAAAGGGCTTTTGTCTCTCCTGCCCTGCTCCCCAGTGCCTAGCAAGAGGCCTCAAGGACCAGGTGTGGGGGCTGGAGGCAGCTCCCACCCCGCACCCACCCAAGACCACCCTGCCTCTCCGGCACCAGCTTTGGGGGACCCTGGCAAGGCCAGGTTTTCAGAGAAGCATTTTAGGAAGTTCTCCAGCTGGGTAAAACCTGGGCTGCCCGACTGCCCACTGGTTCTTCCAAGACCGTGGCCTTGACGGGGGCGCTCTGTCAGCCCTAAGGAAAAAACCAAGCCACCGCTAAGGCCAACCACCCTCCTCTGAGCCATGCGGCCCCCGCCTAGACACAATGTCACCAGGGTTAACGCCACCCCAACAAGGCCCAAGGACAGGAACTAGAATTCCAGCCCCTCGTGGCCAGGCTTTTCCTGTGCAAGGATTTTCAGAGACCCCTGTTGGAAAAGGCCTTGGCCACAGGGTCCTGGGAGGCCGAGACAGAGAGGCAGCCTCCCCAGGACTCCTGACTCCCTCAGGCCCCACTGAGCTACGATTCTCAAAAATGCAGCGTGGCCACTGTCTCCAGGCTGGCCCCGCTCACCCAGCAGCTACTGCCCACCACCCTTTCTTAGGTCCCCGGAGCCGGGCAAGCAGGGGCAGGGGTCGGGCAGGGACTAGGGAAGGGGAGGAAGCGGTTGCAGCTTCAGGACATGGGTCTGTAAGTATCCATCTCCATTCCTGGAGAAAGTGCAGCTCCTCTCCTTCCAGGGCACATGGCCCCAGTCAACAGCCCGGGCCCGGAGCTGCCCCCCACTCCTCACCCCAGGAGGGTTCAAAGCCAACATGCTGGAGGAGCTGGGGGGTCCAGAAAAGCAGCCAAAGACCCTGGATGCTTTCCACACCTGAGCGGAGCCCAGCTAAGCTCCTGGGCACAGGACATCAGGCGGCCCAGCCACAGGAAGGGCTGCAGCGTCTCATATCTACCCTTTCAAATCAGCATTTTCTTTCCACACCACCGAGGACCAGGGTCTGCCTGCACTGAAGGTGGACGCGGCTTTCCTCCGATACCTCAGCCTCATCAGGGTCCCTGCCCCAGTGTCTGCAGGCCTTTGCTCTCGGGCATGGCAAGGTGGCCCCTGGTGGGATGCAAATATGGGGTGCAAGATTCGGGACTGGGGGCCCGTGGGCTGGCGGAGGACCATGGCACCTCCCCTCGGCCCCTTGCTACCCTCTCCCGGGCAGCAGCTTCAGCTGGTTGGCGACCCCTGTGCTGCTTTCCAGACCTCATTTCTCACGACCCCTCAGCCACAGAGCTGCCCTGAGCAGGCCACCTGCGTGTGCCACGGAGGGGCACCTGGGCTGGCCCTCAGCGGCCAGCAACCAGGAGGAGTGTGTCCTCACCTCCCCCTGCCACCTCTTCTTGTCCTCCACGCAGACACTTGAGGAGCTGGGGCTGCGGCAGCGTGGGGAGCATGCCAGCTGGTGGGAAGCCAGCGGCCAGCTCCTCTTGCCCCTGTCTGGGGGACGCGGGGACAGGGAGCTGTCATCAGGCTGCTCTCTCACCCTCAGGTGGGCCACTTCACAGCTCCCTGAGCAGCGGTGGCTCTACCATGGGAGCTGGGCCCTGCAGACCCTTCGTTGGTGCCCCCTTCTATCAAGACCCACAAGGGTCTGGCCCCGATCTGAGGTGAACGGCCCTGGCAGCCTCATCTCCCATCTCTCAGGAAGTGTTCTCCGGGGCTGTGGGTGGACCGGCACTCTGCCCGCCTGGCCGGCCATGCTGCAGGTGTGGGTGGGAACCCTCCAGGCGATCACCACCATGGGCGATTAGTTAAGATCAACAGGCTCAGAGCTGTCTGGCCAGATGGGGGATCAGGTATTTATTGCCACTATCGCTAACAAATTGATCATTACCGCGTTGACTTTTAAGAGTCTGCAGCTCAAGGCCTGGTGAGCTGTTGATTCAGTCTCAAATGAGCAGAACCTTTAAAAACCCTGATCAAACTCACCTGGAAGTTTACACTAAATTTAACAAATGGAGTACAGTTCCAGCCCCGTTCCCTCCTGGAGGAGCCTTCCCCTGTGCTCCGGTGTGTGCGGCACTTCGTGTCTCCAGGAGCAGATCACGGCACCAGCCGGGTGAGGGCATTGTGGGCCTCACCCCTGCCTGATAAAGGAATCGACCTGCGGCCCCGGGATACCGGCCGGTTCACGGCTGGGTCCATTCTGGCCTCTCGAGAGCAGACATGGGTTTATTGAGAGTGAGTGAACATGGGTGATTGTCGCCCCAGAACACATCTGTCCTGCATGCTGTCCCTCCCACACTGAACCTGTACAGACACAGAGGCCACATGGAGGGCCAGGTCACGGGCTCATTCTCCTTCCTGGATACTCCTGTGAGTGGTGGGCACACGTGGTTCAGCCTGAGTGCATTGCATGCAGGGTCACCTCTCTGCACATGACCCCAGCTTCAAAAAGAGGGGCCCTAGGTAGGGAAGGGCCTGAGAAATGGGCAGTCAGACAGGTCTGCTGGCCTCTGACAGACAAGGTGTCCTGGGCCCCACAGGGGTATGCCAAGGGCCCTTCCAGCCGGCTGGGAGGATCCTGGCTTCCCAGGGTCAGGAGGTAAGAGTTTCTAGCTCAGCGCCGCTCTGGTGATGCTGACCTTAGTGTGGAGCTGGGCTGCACATGCCTGACCCCAAGATCTCGTCCCAGGGACCACAGCCCCCGAGCAAGCACCAGGCCATCATCCAGGAAAAGCCTCTGGTCTGCCCCTGAGTCCTGAAAAAAGGACTTTATCAATGGCCAAAGGTGCCATCCAGAAGTTAAACACCCAGCCTCTCAGGACACACCCTCCAGGGAGACTCGATCCAGGACCCAAGGAGGAGATCCTCAGACGCCTCCACCCTTCCCCCAGTGTCCTCCTAACTCAACCTGCCCCAGCCTCCCAGCTCCCTCCTGCAGCTCCTGGGCCTCCTACATCCCCCACAAGCCAGTCACACCAGAAGGAAACCACAAGACCAGCCGCCTGGGCTCATCTTCTGCCAGCCCCAGGCAGGGGTGTAGGCAGTGGGTGCCCCTGACGCGGGAACCAGTGGCTGGTGCTGTCTGGTGCCCTCTGATTTTCAGAAGACCTCTGAGGAAGGGGCAGAAGCCGAGGAAACATGTTACCCACAAGGAGGGCGAGGCCTGCTCACCTGTGACAGTCACCTGCCAGCAAGGGCCACCAGACACAAGCCTGCCTCTGTCACAACTGGGGGTTGCAGCAGGAGCCCTTTGTCACCTCCTGGAAGGATCCCTGAGAGGTGGCCAGCACGCAGCTCCAGCAGGTGTCTCCCTGGAGTGGCCCTTGAGTGGAGCCTGTCATCTCTGTGTGCTGCACGGTGCCCCGCCAGCTCCCAACCGGGTTGGAAGGGCCAGGTGCCACTGTGGAGGCTCCAAGGCTCCACATCAGCCATGTGGACACAGCTCTGGGGGCCACAGACACTACGCCTCAGGGCCCTGGGGTCAGGCAGTGTGGACGACAGGCGTCAGCCTTGAAGGACCCTTCCCAGAGGGGAGCATCTCCTCTCTGTTTCCAAAACTGCACTGACTTGGCTACAGTGACACAAGACACGTGCTGTCCCAGTTATCCAGCGTCCCTCTGCAATGGCCCCCATCCTGGTGACTCCAGACCCCAGGTGACCCTGCAGAGTGCTGCCACCCTCCACTTACAATCAAGAAACCGATGCACGGAGATGCCCAGCACCCAGGCAGGGTCACCCAGGGCACCACATGAGGCCTTGACTCAGGGTCCCCAGCCACGTCCAAACCACTCCTAAGCCCAGGGGCACCAGCCCCCCGCCCAGAAATCCAGAGGCTGCCAACCTGCGGGAAACCCCAGACACAGTTCAAGGATTCGATTAGAGAAAACCATCCTGCCAGCAGTGAGGCCAGAGTCCTACAGCCCGTTCAGGGGTGTCGGCAGGAACTGCCAGACCCCAGAACACCTGCCGTGTGGCCTGGACAGGTGACACAGTCTCTGGGCCCCCTGAGCTGCCCCAACCCAAGATGCAGCCCCAGCAGCAGCCCCTGTCCAGAGAGGGTGGCAGGGCCAGGGCCAGGTAAGGAGCCTGGCAGGCGTCTGTGCATCCACAGGAATTCCCAAACCTTCCTGCATGCTTGGGGTTACATCCAGCGCCATATCACTCTGTGCCCCTCGTCCCAGCCTTGTGTGGGCGGCACTGGCTGGTACCCTGCTCCCTTGGCATGCCACATTGTTTTATTTTCCAAGCTCATCCTTTCTCTTGGTGCCACGGAACGCCCCCAGCCGATCTTGTCTCAGCCCCAGAACAGTCGTTTCTCCAGCCCCCCGGGTGCCCTTGTCGAAGGTGGACTTCCCAGCAGACTGGGCTCACAATGGATGCAGCCGGGTCAGATGAGGCCCAGGCCTACTGTGTGCACAGGTGGGCGCATGCTCCCATGGGCACAGCTGCATTGGCACGCACGTGCCGTGCAGAGCACACACGTGTGCTGACCCATGCACAAGTGAGAATGCACATGTGCCTCTGTGCACACACTACCCATAGCTGCCAGCAAGATGTGAGAAAGGAGTGCAGGACGGAGGTGGGCACACCCCAAGACAGCAGGGGACAGACAGAGACTCGGGGGCTGACGGGGAGGGGAGAACCTTTGGTGCCAGGGGAAAACATCATGCTAATGGGGGATTTGAACTTAACCTCCAGGGATGGGTGGGATGAGTGGGCAAGACTGGCAGGGGTCCCCCGGAGAGGCAAGCCAGGGCTGGAAGGCCATCTGGGAGTCCCTGAGTGGACACAACAGGAGAGGAAAGGGAGGAGATCGAGGCATAGGAGCCGATCGCCGGGCTCAGCAACCATCCTGTGTCCTGCTGAGTGGGTTCCACACATCAACCAGAACACAGGTGGGAGGTGGCTATACCCTGGTGCAGAGGCCAGGGTGACATGACCCTATGTCTTCATGTGGCCTGTCAGGTGGCGCCTGGTGCTAGCAGAGGGGCCTCGGGAAGGGGTGTGAGGGCCACCTTCAGCAGGACTGGCCCACCTGGAGAGGCAGCCAATCTGGTCTTGTGTGGTCATTTCTGTGATTAGCCTGGGATTGTGGGGTTGGGGAAAAATCTCATAAAGAGTGGATCATGGGGCTGGGGTTGTGGCTCGGTGGTAGAGCACTTGCCTCACACGTGTGGGGCGCTGGGTTCGAGACTCAGCACCACGTAAATTAATAAATAAAGGTACTGTGTCCATCTATAACTAAAAAATTTTTCTTAAAAATGAGTAATCATGGGGACTGAACGCTCCATGCAGCCTCTGTCATTCTGAAATTATTTCAAAGTTAAAAGTTTATTTCAGAGACCATCCCAGGCTGGCACTCTAACACAGCAGGGCTCACATCTGCCATTAGCTGGCAGCCTGGCCACTCCTTCAGGCACCTCGAGTCCAGCTCCCGCAGTGTGATGCGTGAGCTGCCCAGCGAACCCACACGAGCCTCGCCTAAGGCTGGGATCACAGGACCTAAGATGGGGCTGGATTCACCGAGGCACCAAGGCTCCCGCCACATGTCAGGGGAGCAGGCCTGGGGGACACCAGCAAGACCACTGGTGTGCAGGACAGCGAGGGCTCCTGTCCTTACTGTGACCATGCTGGCCCCGCAGACATCACCAGGACAGGTCCCTGAAACAGAGGTGATCCTCAGCTCTGGGTGAGTCCCTGAAAACCAGGCCCACTTACATAAAGGGCAGGGGTCACAGTGACCACCTTAGCCCTGCGCTGAGCTCAGCCTCAGCCCCAAGCAAGGAGGCGTCCCAAGTACTGTGTGAAGATAAATGATTGGCCCCACTTCAAATGAATCCCGCTAATGACTGTTCAGCACGTCCATAACTTTACCAACAGGACTCAGCCTGCGAATCCCCAACGAGGCTGGGCCTTGATTAATGCTAATGGTTTTTCTCACCAGCTGTGAAAATGCATTTTCCATAATTTAGCTGTCATTACAATGGGCAGGATTTATAAAACACACGCACACACTACGTGCTCAGAGGCCCTGGAGGGGAGCAGGCCGAGGAAGGCCAGGAAACAGCTGGCCCTGACCGTGAAGCACAGCCAGGGTGCCGGCCACACCTGGGCACCTGGTTGCAGGCTCCCAGGCCAGGGCACAGTGCTGCCCCTTGACACATGCATGAGACCCATAGATGAGCACAGGCCTCCCTGGGCACAAGCCCAACATGTGGGTGCAAGGTGGTACAGTGACCCGCAGGTGGGGACCAGGCCCCTCTCCACCTCTCTTGGGTACTGGGCAGCAGCCAGAGAAACAGTGACCACTGAGCAGTCCCCAGCTCTACCGTGACGTACCCATTTTGCAGACGAGGCATTCAAGGTCTGAGAAGCAGCGTCGGCCCCTGGCAGGAAGCTAAGCAGGAACTTCAACAGGGCATGTTGGGCTCCAGGAGCTCCATGGCAACTGCCTCACTGCTGCCCGTCCCTCTCCTTCTCCCTGAGCTCTCTGGGGATCATGCTTCCTACATCTCCTTGAAATGGAAAATGAGGCAAGTTCTGAGGTGGACTGGCTGCCTCCATAGCCACATCCCAGCAGAAGGAAAGAAGGGAAGAGGGATAGGACACCGGACGCTGCACAAGGCCTCATCTCAGATGGGGCCGCTCTGCACCCCCTGCGCGTCCACACTCTTCCCAGCTTCCAGCCAGACCCAGGAACACAGAGGATGGTCACTGCACACATTCAAGTTGAAGAGACTGTTGTTCATGGTTTTTGTTTAAGAAAATTATTCTCAAGGCATCAGCAACCAGAGACCAGGAAGAAAGAGGGAGAGAGGAAGAGTTAAGGATGGACAGACGGATGGACAGAAGAAAAGAAGAGAAGGACGGAAAGAGGGGAGGCCTGGGGTGCCTTGGAAGCTTGGCAGTGCGCAGAGCCTTTTCGATGATCCCAGTGAGGTCCCTCAAGGGCATGGCCAAGGGTGACCAGCATGCAGCCACCAAAACCTCAACACCAGGTCTGGGTGGCAGAGTGGCCCCTGCCCTGGGACCAGAGCCGCAAGTGGCCAGCTGACCACAGCCCGCAATCCCCGACCTGCAAGGCTCCGCCAGGGCCCTCCCGGCCCCACCCCACCTGGCTTCCAGCACAAATGGGCACTGGCAGTGTGCTGCGGGCGGGGTGAGCGGCAGCGACAGGCAGCCAGCGGCGAATCAATTACTGCGCGTTCTTCCGAGCCCGAGCGCTTTGCCTTCAATTAGCGGATCTCGCCGGCCCCTGCCGCAGCCCGGAGCCTCCGCCACGGAAACTTTCTCCTTCTTGTTTTAATCTTTCACCGAGCCCGGCCTTTCCCTCCAGCCCGTCTAATTGAAACTAATCTTCGCGGGCAAGGCCTGTCTCTCCTCCTAATCCTCCTCCGAGGAAATCCACATGGTCCCAATTACAGCCACACCGGCCCCTTTTATTCCCGCCCTCGTCCCCCTCTGCCAGCCCCATTTTTTGAAAGTCTGCATGATTAAGTCCATGCCTGTGAGTTCCTGCCCGTCACGGGCGCGAGATGCTATCTGGCTGCCGATGGGTAGGGTTACCACAAAAGCATTCTGTGGATTACGGTTCGCACAAAGGCGATAGAGGGCACGATGGTGCAGAGCCGGGGGCTCCAGGGCGGCCCAGCCCAGGATCTCCTGCTTGCGACCTGCAGCCCCGGAGCCGAGGAGGGCTCTGGAAGCTTCCTGGAGGGGCAGAGAGGAAGAAGGGGGAACGGACAGCCCCAGAGAGCACATCGCCTACTGCCAAGCCACATGGCCCTGCTGGCCCCCTGCGGGGGCTGCAAAGCAGGAGACCGAGGTCCCGAGCTGGGCTCAGTGTTAGAACAAGCCGAACGGAAATCCTACATTTCCAGGCTGTTAAGTTTCCGTGCTCCAGGCTGGAATCCCACCACCCCCGTGTGGGCACGCTGGTTATCGCGGCCGATCAAACCTCAGATTGGCAGCCGGGGATGTCTCTGATTAATTTTTAAAGAGAAACTGAAATAATCATTATTCAATGAAGGCAGTTGTGTGGTTTTGTTTTAAGACTCAAACTCTGGGACCATAGGAGAGAGCCAACAAAATGGGGCCCTGGATGGGGTGACCAGGAGGGCAGGGGCCGGCAGTCAAGGCCAATCCTGCCCATCACCCACCCACTCAAAGCCCCAGGGGCCAAATGTGCCAAAAGAAGAGTTTCTAAGTTCTGCCATCATCTGGATGGTGATGATCTGCTGCTCTTGGCTGCTCTTGGCTGCTCTTCATCGTGATTGGTGACTTGCTTGGACTAAAGGCTAGAGCTGTGTGAACCCATCTCTGCCACCTGGGTGCCACCAGCCTGAGCTTTCCCAGAGCAGCCACAGAGTGGAAAGGGACCCTCATGGGAAAGTCCTAGGCAAGACTAAGTGGGAATCTTTCTACCCTGGAAAGTCCTACACCTTCGTCCATCCAGAGCAGAGACCCCAGCTCCAGGATGCTGATCCCTGGGCCCTTTGCCTTCCCAGGCTGAGCTGTGAAACTGCAGGGAAAGGCAGCCCCATGACCAGAAGGCCTGGCCAGGGCAGTGACACAGCAGGATGCTGCCCCTCCTCGTTCCAAGTCCACAAGCACGACCTGTCCTGGACCCCAGCCCAGTGAGCTAGACGCCCTTCATGCAGCTTCCCGTCCATGGCCTGTCCTTCCTGGAAGCCCCGGGCCAACCCAGGAGCCAGCTATGGGCTTGCTCACCTGCAAACTGGAGCGACAGCTCCCTCCTCAGGCCGAGTAGGGCCAGATAGAGGGCATCCAGCAGGGCTCCACTTGGCCTGGCAGACCCCATGCCCCGCTAAAGACCCCTCCTCGCCACTGCACATCAGACTTCCCCAGCCTCGCAGGCTCCTGCCTCCTCTGGGCAGGGTCCGAGGGCTCTGGCCAGAGCTGGTGCCCATTGACTGTCCAAGGAGTTGTCCCATGAGTGTCTCAGCTCCTGACAAGAGCGAACCCCTGAGTGCAGGACCAGCCCCCTCCCCAGGGTGTGAACACCCCCAGGTGTCTTCACCCAGGCTCTTGCTCTTGAACCCACCCCAACCCAGTGTCCCTTCCTGGTCTGCAGGGGGCGGGCAGCAGTGGGAGGACAGACAGAGGGGGCGCAATGAAGACCTGCAGGAGCCAGAGATCCTGGTCAAAAGCGAAAGAGCAGACGAGCCCCGCGACCGGGACTGCACACCCCAACACGTACGTGTCCACATGATAGATACCTCCGATTTTTATTTATCGATTGAAAGCATGAAATAGAGAAAGCAGAAAATAAAACAGTGACGCTAATGTCATGTGGAACCCTTGGATGGCAGGACAAGGGGCAGGAACTGCTGATTCCCGCAGGACTGAGAAGGCATCGCAAGACCCCGACGCTGGGGAAAGAAGCCAGGCCAAAAAGCGCAAGCCACACTCTGCTGGCATAAAGCTCTGGAGTGAGCTCGGGGGACCTTGAGGGACATGGCCCAGGGGGCACAGGCCTGGGATCGAGGCGGGGACTGGTCTGCAGAGGTGGCCACATGTCCTGGGATACATCATGAGCTGCGCTGGCTTGGGGGCAGTGACGAGGGTGCCTCTGTGGAAGCTCACCCAGCCCACATTCCTGGTGACGTCCAGCTGTGCCAAAGCCTGTGTGGCATCAAGGCTGCCGCCTCGACCCTGCGGGGTGTGAAGCACACTCGTGTGCCTGCACCACCCGCCACCAGCCTTCCCCGGGCTTTTCCATCTTGCCACGCTGAAACTCTGTCCCCACTGAGCACTGGCTCCCCTAGCCCCTGCCCCCAGCCCCTGGCAGCCCCCATTCCACTGTGTCTCTGTACCTCGACTCCCCTAGGGACCTCATGTCAGGAGAACTGCATGGACATGCCTGGCACATTGTCCTCAGGGCTCATCCAGGTTGCAGCAGGTGACAGAACGTCCCTCCTGTGTAGGGCTGAGTGACACTCCATGGTACAGATCAGCAATGCTTCGTGGTGCATACAGTCCCCAGTGGGCAGCTGGAATGGGTCGCCATTCCATTTTAGGAATCATGCTGCCACCCACAGGTGCACAGCACCCATTCAAGCCCTTGTTCCCCTCCTGCTGGTTATCTGCCAGGAGTGGGAGGGCCGGCCCATGGCGATCCTGTTTTACACTCAGGAGCTGTTTCTGCAATGGTTGCTCTGTTCTATTTCCAGGACAGGTGCACTCTCATATGTAAATTACACCCCAAATAAAGTGACAAGAAGTTTAAAAATAAGCAAGGTGGAATGAAACCTTGGCCTCCGTCCCTACCCACAAGGAGGGCCTTAAATCTCCTGGGCACTGTGGCCTCTGAACGGGCAGCTCACACCATAGATCCCCAAGCCCCTGGGCACAGGGGGGTGCAAAGACCCCTCTTCCTCAAAGAAGCTGAGACCCAGCCTCCCCTCAGCCCTTTCTCTGGCACCTGGCAATGGGAAAGCCCTTCTCTGGGTCCCTCTGCTCAGTGTGCAGACGAAGCTCAGGTGGGAGATTTGCAGAAGCTGCACAGGGTGAGCCTAGCTAGTTGCCATCCCTGCCCTGAGTGTTCCCAGGCCCAGCTGGGGCAGATGGAGATATGACTCTTGCAGCCTGACATAGACCTGAGGGCTGTACCAGGATGGCGTCTAACGCAAGGTCCTGGAAGCCCTGCATGGCTGCTACTAAGGGCTTCCCTGGTAGGATGGAAGGGTTCCCTGTGCTTCCTCCCAAGGAAGAAGCCAAGAATGGCTCAGGGCCACCCACAAGACACAGCCCAGCTGGAGGTGATGGCAGGGCCAGTGCCACATCCCAGGGCCAACTGAAAATGCCTGTGAGAATCTGTTCCTTGTTCTTTAGAGCTGTACCAGCCACGAAGTTGTGAGGAGCTGGCAGGCTCTGGGAGTGCCTGTTTTTGCACAGTGCTGAGAATCTCACCTCAGGACCAGGGGCTCATAGCCCTTCTTTAAAAAAAAAAAAAAAAAAAATCTTTCCTGGAAATGTTAGCAGAGTAACTAGGCTAGAAGAACCAATACAGGTATCAAAATCAAAAGGAAGAGTTAGGTTGCCCCTGTTTGCTGATGACATGATCGTACATAGAGAGGACCCCGACGACTCCACCAAAGACCTACTAATAAACAAGTACAGCAAAGGTGCCAGATACAAATTAACACAACGATCAACATCATTTCTATACTCTAATAATAAAATATTAAAAAACAGTCCAGGGCTGGGGTTTGTGGATCAGTGGCAGAGCGCTTGCCTCGCATATGTGAGGCACTGGGTTCGATCCTAAGAACCACATAAAAAATAAAAAAACAATAAATATACAAAACAAAGATTTTTTTTTTAAAAGTCCATTAAAAAAATTTTATTCAGGCTGGCACAGTGGCTGTGATCCCAGCCACAGAGGCTGATGCAGGAGGATCAAGGCCAGCCTCAGCAACTTAGAGAGACCCTAAGCAACTTAGTGAGATCTTGTCTCAAAATAAAAAATGAAAATGACTGAGGAAGTGACTCAGTGGTTGAGTGCACCTGAGCTCAATCCCTAGTACCAAAAAAAAAAAAATCATTCATAATAGCTACCAAAAAATACTTACAAATAAATTTGACCAAAGAGCTGAAAGATCTCTACACTGAAACTACAAAACATTGATGAAGGAAATCTAAGAATAAGCAAAGGGAAAGATAGTCCATGTTCATGGATTGGAGACATTGATACTATGAAAATATCATGTTACCCAAGCAACCTACAGGTTCAATGCAATCCCTATCAAAATCCCAATGACATACTTCACAGAAATAAGGAAAAACTATAAGATACACATGGGACCACCAAAGGCCCCAAGTAGCCAAAGCAATCTTCAACAAGGGGAACGAAGCCGAAGCCGCCACTCTACATGACTTCAGAACACCCTGCAAAGCCGAGAAACCAAAACAGCACAAGAGGGGCATCAAAACAGGCTCACAGAGCAGAGGGGCAGAGCTGAGCACCCAGAAGGGAGCACACACATGTGGACGCAAGTGGTTTTGGGCAAAGATGGCAATACATGCACCAGGGAAAGGGCAATCTCTTCCACAAATGTGTCGGGGAAACTGGGCCCATGTGCAAAAGAATGAAGTCAGACTCTTATCCCACCGTGTGCAAAGCCAACTCAAAATGGGTTGAAGACATTAACCTAAGACCTGGCACTGTGACCTACTAGAAGGAAACATGAGGAAACGCACCAGGACCGTCTGGGAAATGACTTTGGGGACCAAAAAGCACAGGGAGCAAACGCCGAATTATACAGATGGATTGCATCAAACTACAAAGCTCCTGCCCAGTGAAGGAGGCGTGGCAGAGAGAGACCAGCGACTGGCAGAGGGAATATTTGCAAACCACACTTTTGATAAGGGGTGAATATCCCAGATATATGAGGAATTCAAGCAACTCAGCAGCAAGACAGCAAATGACCCAATTAAAAAAAGGAGAAAAGACAAGAATAGGCATTTCCCAGAAGAAGGCTATCAACAGCCAGCAGGATTTAAAAAGTCGCTGGACGTCACCGATCACCGGGGAAATGCAGGTTACGGTCACCGAGGTGCACTGCATGTCCCTTGGAACGGCTTATATCAGAAAGACAGAAAAAGCCAGCCCAGAGAGGTCAAGGCAGGGCAAGGGGAGCCCTGCTCCTGCTGGAGGGGCCGGTGAGGCAGGCGCTGGCCAGGGCCGCACGCAGGGCCCTCGTAACACCCAAGTAGAGCCACTGTGTGACCAGCAGTCCCAGGGCTAGGAATGTGTGCAAAGGAAACCGAACCAGAACATCACAGAGACACCCACACGCATGTTCACGCAGCCAACAGCCATGAGTGGGTGCAGGAAACGGGCTCTCGGTGGCACCCGGGATGGCGCTGGAAGATGCATGCTGGGGAGAGGCAGGCAGCACTTGGCCTGGCACAGGAGAGGTCAGCCACCGTTGAACTCAGGAGCCGGAAGGAGATCTGTGCTGGCTCAGGACCGGGTGGACACTGGCCCCAGGACACGGCCTCTCCTCTGGACAGGAGGACTAAGTTTCAGCAATCTCAGAGCCACGTGCCAGCGTCCGCTCATGAGATGCTGTGTGCCTCACAGTCGCTACGAGTGGACTTCAGGTGCTCCCTTCACAAAGCCCGGCCAGGGTCCAGGGGACGCAGCTGACCAGCTGCATTCATCCGTGCACACTTCAGAACATCGCGTGGTGCATGGCACTTGCAATTTCTATGTGTCTGTTTTCAGAAAGGAGTTTAAAACCAAGTAAACAGAATATCTTTCCTAAAGAGCAATGTCTGGCTGGGCACAGTGGTGCACACCCGTAATCCTGGCACCTCGGGGGACGGAGGCAGGAGGATCGCAAGTTCATGGCCAGCCTCAGCAACTTAACAAGACCCTGTCTCAAAACAAAAAGATAAAAACAGCTGGGGATGTGGCTGAGTGGTAGAGGGTTCCTGGGTTCAGTCCCTAGTACTAAAAAAAAATGTGTTTACTTATTTACTTACTTGTTTATTTATTAAGAAGAATTATGTCTTGTTTTCTCTGGTTGCACGATGGACTTAACCAGGACTTACATCTCGATCTGTGTGACTGAGATCAGGCACTGTGCAGGACTCCATGACTCAGGAGTGTTGGCTTCCTGGGGCTGCCGTGATGGTGGCAGGGGCTGGTGGCTTCAGCAGCTAAAGCACATGTCCCCACAGTTTTGCAGGCTGCAGTCCCAGGGGTGGGGTGTGGCAGGCTCTCCAGCGGCCTCCCTTGGCCCTCAGTCACCATCTTCTCCCTGTGTTCCCACAGGTTGTCCTGTGTCTGCTCCTGACCTCCTCTTACAAGGGCACCAGTCACATTGGATCAGGGTACCCTGATCACCTCCCTTAATGTGGTCACCTGTAAAGCTGCAGTCTGTGCTCACGTTCTGAGGCCCTGGGGGTCAGGACTTCAGCATATGAATTTGGAGGAACTTCGTCAGCCCACCACAGTTGATCCATTTCCTTACTTGGGAAAACGTCACAGCCTCTGTCCCTACCCGTCATGCTCAGCAACCCCCCAGCCTGCGTAGCAGCACTGCTCACATTGAACAGCCAAAAGGACCAGAGGCAAAATCTGCTGTCCTCGGCCAACACCTCACCCCCGCCCCGGCCCCGGCTGCTCCCTCCCGTCTCCCAGCGTCCCTGGCTAGCCACATGCCTGAGCCCCCCTGGTGGAAATCCAGGTGGTGCAGGGCCATTGGCAGGGCAGTCATGGGCCCCTCTCCTGCAGCCGCAGTGTGTGTTGCAGAGGGAAAAGCCCTCCCTGCAACACCCGCTGGGGACCCCGCGCGTGCCCCAGATCCCGCTGGACAGTGACACAGGGGAGTTGTCGTGTTTCCGGGCTCTGCTTTCCTTGGATCACCCGGCCCTTCCTGACTGAGGCGCCAGCTTAGGCTTGATGTGCAAGAGCCTTCCCGGGACCGTCCCGACACCTCGGCCTCGCTCCGCACACCACGCCCGGGCTTCTCAGGGAAGATCCGGGTCCCCAGTGCCGGGCAGAAAGAAAGCAACGCGCCTATACAGATGGAAAGCCACGTCCCCAGCTGGGACTCAGTCTCGGGGCAGCCCTTCTCCATGACACAGGTCTTAATGGACCCCGTGCAGTCCAGGTCCAGCCTCCAGGATCTTGGGGGTGAAGCTGTCGTGAGGAGGGAGCTCTCAGCCCCGGACCTGGACAGAGGTGGTGGGTACTCCCCCAAGGCAGCTGGGCTGAGTGGACTCCAAACAATGGTCACAGGGAGGTTAAGAGGGAGGTCAGGCCCAGAAACTTGGAGGAAGATAGATGCATGCACAGTGACCAGGAGGCCGAGGTGAGGGAGACAGACAGCCGGGGGGTGCCCGGGCCCCGGCAGGAGCACAGCCTGCCCACCCGGAGATCCTGGGCTTCTGGCTTCTGACGGGGAAGCAGTTTCTGTTGTTTCAAGCCACATCACCCATGGTGACTCCTCACAGCAGCCCCAGAACGCCAGCCAGGAGAGGACAAGCCAAACGGACAGTAGAAACCGACCCGCAGTTGATCCAGACTCGGGCGAGCAGAGCCGGGCTGGGTGAGGGCGTTAGGAACCTCACCAGGGTCCCAGTCCCTGGAGAACAGGAAGTGAAAATTCTGGAACAGAGAGCACCTTCCGAGGGCCAAGAGCGTGACGGTGGGCCCTGCCCAGAAGTGACGAGGACAGTGGGAACAAACACAACCACTTAGAACTCCAGTGGAGGGGGACGGCGGCCACGCACAACCCCGCTGCTCCTTTAAAGTCAGCCCAGCCTGGCGCCACCCAGCAGCCCCACTCCGCCCGAGCACCAGGGAGACAGAAACCCGCCCACACGGGAGCCCATCCAAGCAGATGCCCAGCGGGCACACACGAGTAAAGCAAATGATGCCTTCCCACCGAGCAGGAGAGCATGGTCGGCCCCTGAGTGGAGCAGTACGAGGCCACCGGAGGCCTGACCCACGCCACGGCAGTCACCCCAAATTCACCTTGAGGCCAGACACAAGCAACCAGCACATCAGCTTCTGAGGTCCAGACTCAGCTGCAGAGGGTCCAGGCAGCTGGCGGGGAGCGGCAGCCAGTGGGCAGGAAATGCTAGAAATCAGGGGCAGTGACCGTCGGGCCACCGTGACCGCACACCAAAGCCCAAAACACAGACCACCACAAACACAGACTCGTGGTGCGTAAGTTGCATCTCAAAAAATTGAATTTTTTAAAATGAAGGCCAAGAAACTTTGCAAACACAAAAACTGAGAGAACTGATAGCAGGAAACACACACATACACACACTTGCAGAGACACACAGCACACACACACACATACCCCACACTACACAGAGACACAGCACACACTCAGCACACACACACCACACAGAGACACACAGCACACACACGCTCACACATTCACAGAGACACACAGCACACACAGACACACAGCACACATAGCACACACCACACACAGAACACATACCACATACTACATATAGACACACAGCACACACACCACACACACACTCACACATTCACAAAGACACACAGCACACACACACAGAGAACACACACACACATCACATACTACATATAGACACCCACCACACACAGCATACATAGCATAAACACAGACACACAGCACACACAGACACTCACATACCACACACACAATAAATACAATAAAGAACTCGCAGGTAGGAGGAACCTGAGCCCTAGAGGGAGGAAGGAAGGAAAGGTAGTAATTCTGCGCATTGGGAAGACGACCAGGGCATGGAGACAGTGAATCTGCAGTTAGGCCAGTGCCATTTCTGGGGCTTGAGGCCCACGCGGGCATGTGCACCCCAGCAGCCGCACAGACGCCCCTGGAACACCCTGGGCACTTGCTCTTCCTGGCGGGGGCAGGGGTGCTGGATCAGGTGGAGCATGATGCATCAGGATGCGTGTTTTTAATTCTTTTTAAAGAATTTAACCACTATTTTTTATTTGTTTATATGTGGTGCTGAGGATCAAACCCAGTGTCTCACCCGTGCTCGGCAAGCACTCTACCACTGAGCTCTAGCCCCAGCCCTGTTTTAAATTTTTTAGTGAAAAGGATAAAAGAGGAATAAAATACAGGATGTGAACGAGTTCACAGAGAGGGAAAGTGTTAAAACAAGGGGAAACAAGAGCAAAGAGGGTTAAAAAAAAACAAACAAAAACAGAAAGATCCAAAAAGAAAATGGATGGGAGATTTAAACCCCCAGATATCAATCACTATATTAAACATGGAATCAATAAGTGTTTCAATTTAAAGATAAAGATTGTCAGACTCATAGACAATTCTATGTTGTTTGTGACATGCTTTAATTACACAGACGCGCAAAAGTGAAAACTCAAAGAATGAAAAGCCCGGTGCCCTGTGAAGGCAACCATGTCGGAGGCGATGCCATATTGACAGCTGTCCCTCGGGGCAGACCAGCTAGACCCCACGGCAGGAGCCACCTGTGATGAAGGGGCCACTCACAAAGCTTAACTGCCAATCCTTCAGGAAAACATATGTGTTCAATGTATATGCACCTAACAATATAACTCCCAAACACAAAGGGCAACAGCGCAGGTAGGAAGAGAGAAGCGGGCAAAACTAGATCTTGACGGGAACCCTTCACTGCTAATGGACACAACGAGCAGGAACGTTCACTAGAACCCTGACAGTCTGAACCCGACTTAGAGCAAGGCCTGACTCAGGCTGCCTTCACTGAGGAGTGCTGTAGCAAAGAGCCACACACCACACGAGCCCTGCGGTTCTGAGGCTGCGCGTCTGGATCATGCTGCAGCGGGCTGGGTTCTGGCAAGGGCCTGCTCCAGGCTACAGAAGGTCGAGTTTTCCGTGTATCTCAACGGGGCGGAAAGACAGCCAAGGATCTCTCTGACCCCGTCACGAGGCTCCACTCCCCAGCCTCACCACCTCCTGAAGGCCCCACCTCCTACAGCCTCACACTGGAGGCAGTATGTCCACGTGCAGATTTTGAGGGGGCACCAGAGCTCGTTGCACAAATATGCAACCCTAACCAAGAGCACAGGAAACACCTCCTCTTCAAGTACGTAGCAAGAGCGACTACGTTTATCACAGTGTGTGACAGACAGCTTTCACCAGCTTCAATGGACTTGGATGGGCAAGCGAGGCTCCCGAGGCCCAGACACAAGGAGACGTTCACCCAGATTCACACAAGCCCAGGACAACTCAGGTCAGCATCAGATTAAGCTAGAAATCAATTAAATGAAGATAACTAGAACAGGGAAACCCATGACTGAAACAAATTATCAGAAAACGATAGAAGGAAGCTTCGTCAGCCTGACAAGATGCAGCTCCAAATCCAGAGAGAACATCCCACCTGCTGCAGAATGCTGAGCGCCCAGGACTCGGGGCAGGACTAAGGTGGCTGCTGCCCAGCACTTGAGCCAGTGCCAGAGGGCCCAGCCAGAGAAGGGAACAGAATGCGTCTGGCTAGAAAGGAAGACGCAAAGCTTATTATTTGCTGACAGCATGACTTTATATCAAATGTCTTAAAGAGCCACAGTGGAACCATTGAGTGTTTAAGTAACTCCACGTGGTCAT
>PVHX01023949.1:0-24846 GCA_004024805.1 Geosciurus inauris
TGCCCTTCGATAGATGACTGGATAAAGAAACTGTGGTATATATACACAATGGAATATTACTCAGCAATAAGAGAGAATAAAATTATGGCATTTGCAGGTAAATGGATGGAGTTGGAGAATATCATGCTAAGTGAAGTAAGCCAATCTCAGAAAACCAAATGCCGAATGTACTTGTTGATAAGTGGATGCTGATCCATAACGTGGGGAAGGACATGGGAACAATGGTGGATCTCTCTTCACAGGGGTTTAAGGGGGGAGGGGGCATGGGGACAGCAAAGGTGGTGGAATATGATGGTCATCATAGCCCTAACTTTATGTATGAGTGCATATATGTTGTGATTCTATACAACTTACAACTAGAGAATTGATATGTTATCCTCTATCTATGTACAATGAATCAATTTGCACTGTTAACATGTAAGCCTAAATAAAACAAATTAATAAAAAAAGTTGATTATCCTATATTTGTCACATGTCCAATGCAAAATTATGTTAAAAATCTTTTCATATGTTATTTGTCGTACATATGTCATTTTTAGGTGTCTGTTCAGTTCTTTTGCCCATTTTTGTTTGTTTTTTTTTTTATAGTGAAGTTTTAAGAGTTCTTTTATGTTCTGGCTACAAGTTATCTTTTATCAGGAAGATGATTTGTAAACATTTTCTCTCCATCATCATTTGTCTTTTCATTCTGTTAACAATGTTTCTCACAGAGCAAAGGTTTTCCATTTTAAGAATACCCAGCTATTATTGTTTTTTTTCCATGGTATTGAATCTATAAAGTCACTACAAAACCTAAGATAATGTATATTTCTTACATGATTTCTTGTAGAAATGCTATGATTTTGAATCTTACATTTAGGTCTTTGATCTATTTCAAGCTGTTTTTCTTTGTAAGGTGCCTGAGCTCTGTTTTTGTGGTGGTGGTGGTGGTGGTAGGGGCACGTGATGTTTGGTTGTTCCAGCACCATTTGTTAAAAAAATTGTCCTATTTTAATTAAATTGCCTTTGTAGAAAATTAGGGTTAGGGTATAGCTCAATGGTAGAGTGCTTGCAAGGCATGCACAAGGCCTTAGGTTTGATCACAGCAACTTAAAAAAAATCACTTAACTATACTTGTATTGCAGTTTCTAAGTTTATTCTCTTGCACTGATCAGGGTGTGTATTTTGTCACCAATACCACACAGCCTTGATTGTTGATTGTTGTTGTCTTGAAGTTGACAGATGTGAGTCCTCCTATTTATTTATTTTTTTATTTATTTTCAGAACTGTGTTGAAATTCTAGATCAATTGGCTTTCCACCTGAATTTTGGAAGCAGTTATTTGATATGTACAAAAAAACTTGCTGGTATTTTTAACGGGATTGTGTTGAATCTACAAATTGAATTTAAGGTAATCTATTTTGAATGAATTGTGGTATTCTGTCTTTTTCAAGGGATTGATTTGTGTCATCTAGTTATTTAATCCCTGAGCACAGAGTTGTCTACAATTTTTCCTTCTTTTTTTAATTTTTTTTTTTTGATACTGGGGATTGAACTCAGGGGCACTTCACCACTGAGCCACATCCCCAGCCTTATCTTGTGTTTGTATTTTGAGACAAGGTCTCACTGAGTTGCTTAGCATCTTGCCATTGCTGAGGCTGGCTTTGAACTCATGATTCTCCTGTCTCAGCCTCCCAAAGTGCTGGGATTATAGGTGTGCACCACCGTACCTGGCCAATTTTTAATTTTTTTATTTTTTTTATTTTGTTTTTAGATATACATGACAGTGGGGTATACTTTGTTTTTTTAAAATTTTTTTTAGTTGTTGATGGATCTTTATTTTATTCATTCATTATTTATATGTGGTGCTGAGGATTGAACCCAGTGCCTCACGCATGCTGGGCAAGCACTCTACCACTGAGCTACAGCCCCAGCCCAGCGGGGTATATTTTGACATATTATATATACATGAGGTGCAATCCATTACAATTTTGATCACATTCTTGTGATTGAAAATGCTGTGGAGTCACACTGGTCATGTATTCATATATGAGCACAGGAAAGTTATGTCTGATACATTTGACTGCCTTTCCTATCCCATTCCCTCTCCCTTTCCTTCAATCCCCTTTGTCTAATCCAATGAATTTCTCTTCTTCCCCTCTCTACCTCCCTTGTTATGGGTTCTTATCTTTCTAAGATCCACAAGATACCCCCTTTGTTTTTGATATTGACAACTTGTATCTTTTCTCTTTTTTTCTTGGCTAGAGATTTGTCAATTTTATTGAACTTTTCAAAGAACCAGCTTTTCATTTTGTGTATTTTATCTATTATTTTCCTTTTTCTAATTCTGTTTATTTCTGGTCTAATTTTTATAATTTCCTTTCTACTGCTTGCTTTAGGTCTAAATTGCTTTTCTTACTTTACTTTCCTAAGGTAAAGTGTTTTTAGATTTATAGATCTTCTTTGGTTTTTTTATATATGCATTCTAATGCAATAAATATCTTCAGATATATAGATATATCTTCTCTAAATTAGAAGCAGAAACATTTCCCAACACATTTAGAAGGCCTTCAGTACAATAACACTGAGAAACTGGATCTCTTACACATTTCTCCTTTTTTTAACCTTTTATTTTAAAATTTATTTAGATTTATGGAAAAATTACTGACAGTATAGGCAGTTCCATATACCCCCCATACAGTTTACTCTGTTATTAGTGTCTTACATTAATATGTCATTTGGAAGAATTAATGAAACAATATTAGTCAGAATGAATTAAAATCTGTATCTTAGAGTTCCTTACATTTTATCTAATATCTCCCCCCCCCCAGGAGCCTTACATTTAGTTATCATATCTTATTAGTTTTCTCTTATTTATTTATTCTAATTAGGTATACATGACAGCAGAATGCATTTTGATTCATTGTACTCAAATGGAGCAGAACTTTTAATTTCTCTGGTTGTACATGATGTAGCATCACACCATATGTGCAGTCATACATGTACCTAAGATAATGATGTCCATTTAACTCCACCATCTTTCTTGCCCCCATTCCCCCTTCCCTTCCCAATCAAAGTTCCTCTATTCTTCCAGTGCCCCCACCCCCTTTTTGGATCAGCATCTACTTATCAGAGAGAACATTTGACCTTTGGTTTTTTGGGATTGGCTTACTTCGCTTAGCATGACATTCTCCAACTCCATCCATTTACCTGCAAATGCCATAATTTTATTCTCTTTTTAATGCTGAGTAATATTTCATTATGTATATATACCACAGTTTCTTTATCTATTCATCTATTGAAGGGCATCTAGGTTGCTTCCACAGTTTGGCAATTGTGAATTGAGCTGCTATTAACATTGATGTGGCTGTGTTACTGTAGTATACTGATTTTAAGTCCTTTGGGTATAGACCAAGGAGTGAGATAGCAGAGTCAAATGGTGGTTCCATTCCAAGTTTTCTAAGGAATCTCCATACTGCTTTCCAGATTGGTTGTACCAATTTGCAGTGCCACCAACAATGTATGAGTGTATCTTTTCCCCCACATTCTTGCCAACATTTATTATTGCTTGTATTCTTGATAATTGCAATTCTGACTGAAGTGAGCTGAAATCTTAGAGTAGTTTTGATTTGCATTGCTCTAATTACTAGAGAAGTTGAACATTTTTTCATGTATTTGTTAATTGATTGTATATCTTCTTCTGAGAAGTGTCTGTTCAATTCCTTGGCCCATTTATTGATTAGGTTATTTATTTATTTTTTGGTGTTAAGTTTTTTGAGTTCTTTATATATCCTGGAAATTAGTGTTCTATCTGATGTATTTGTAGTAAAGATGTTCTCCCACTCTATGGGTTCTCTCTTCACATTATTTATTGTTTCCTTTGCTGAGAAGCTTTTTGGTTTGAATCCATCCCATTTATTGATTCTTGATTTTATTTCTTGCACTTTAGGAGTCTTGTTAAGGAAGTTGGGGTCTAATCTGACATGATGAAGATTTGAGCTTACTTTTTCTTCTATTAGGCATAGGATCTCTGGTCTAATTCCTAGGTCCTTGATCCACTTTGAGTTTTGTGCATGGTGAGAGATAGGGGTTTAGTTTCATTTTGCTGCATATGAATTTCCAGTTTTCCCAGAACCATTTGCCGAAGAGGTTATCTTTTTGCCAATGTATGTTTTTGGTGCCTTTTTCTAGTATGAGATGATTGTATTTATGTGGGTTTGTCTCTGTGCCTTCTATTCTGTACCATTGGTCTACATGTCTATGTTGGGGCCAATACCATGCTGTTTTTTATTACTATAGCTTGTAGTATAGCTTAAGGTCAGTCTCATACATTTCTTGTGAGAAGGTAAAACAACAAAACCACTGTGGAAAACTGCATGGCATTTCTTTAAAAACTAAAAATACACACTTCACATACAACTCAGTAATTGCACTTCTGGGCATTTATTCCAAAAAATTAAAAGTTATGTCCACATATTTACCTATACATGTTCATAGAGCTTTAATTTGCAGTAGCTCCAAACTGTAAACAACCAAAATGTACTCATGTGAGTGTCAAAATGTCAATATGGGAATTATTAAACAAACTGTGGTACGTTATATGGTGGAATTTTATTAAACAATAAAAAGGAACTATTAATAATATGTGACAAAATAGATAATTTCAAGGACAATGTACTAAAGACTACATGCTGTATTATTCCCTTTATATAATATGTTTGAAGTGACAAATGTTTAGAAGTGGAGAACTTCTCCATGGTTGCCAGGAGCTAAGAATGACAGTAGGGAAGGGGAGTTGGTGTAAGCATGAAGAAACAGCACAGGGTAGCTTTGTGGTGGTGGAATAGTTCTGCATCTTGATTGACATTGTGGTGACAGGAACATACTCATGGGTGGTAAGATGTCAAAGAACCATACATGTCTTCTAACGATGTGAAATGTAACCACTGGGGAAACTGGGTGATGGCTACACAGGCCCTGTCTTTCCTTTCTGGGAATCTATAACAACCTCAAATAAGAAGTCAGAAAAAGTTAGAAATAAAAGGAGAAGAGTAGACATTTCAAATTTAAGAATATTTTAATGACAACGTTCCAATTTTTTAGACTTTATTATTATGCTGTGTGTGTCAAGGATAATCCTATATTCTCATCCTCTTTTCTTAGAAGCAAAACATATTCATGTGTCCAAAATAAATCAGTTTTAACTCATCCTACTTTAAATACTTGACATAAAGCTCTAAATATTTCCTTGAGTCATCTATGTCTTTGTTCTGCAGGAGAATTCCCTTTCTAAACAATCCTACCATTACTAATCTTTGCTCCTACCATTACTGACCTCTACTCCAACCACACAATAGGAGCATGAACCACCTGTTAATAGAATGATCCAGTGAGAATATGACCAGACTGGGCTCTCCTTTCTCCGTAAAAATTGAAATGGAGTCTTTCTCCAAGGCTTGCATATGCTGTGAGCAGCTTGTTTCTTCTAAGCAGCTGGTCTACAGAAATAAGAGACTGGTGACAGAAATGCAGCAGAGAGAGACAGAGATCGTGTGTTTGGAAGCCCCTTGGTTCATCAGCAGCACACACTTTGAGCAGCAAGGCTCTAAGGGGTTGATTTCCTGCCAGCCCTCTGGCTGTGTAGGATATCTGCAGAGCCCATCTATTGTCAGTTGTCTCCAGGAAGTGAGATTGATTGACATGTTTATTTTGTCAAACTTTATTTTCCAATTTTCAAGTATTGGAAAAATAATGATTTGAATAGCTTATGTTCATTTTGGTGTTTCAAACCTTAAAACAAATGTCCCATGAAAGGAAAATATGGGGCAAATGTACACTGGGGAATAGTTTCTCTATAATTTAGGCAGGATATTCTTACTCCCTCTCTGTCTCATTCCTACAGAGAAGTTGTATTGTAGATCAGTTAAGTTCAAGGAAACATACTGAGGCTTGTTTTCTCAATAATTGTTTTTCAACTTTAATGTACATAAACTATCTGATAATATTATTACACACAATTCTCATTCAGTGGGTTCATCTTGTTGAGACTGTGGTACCCAGAAAGGAACACAGTACTCTATGCATTAATTGCACAGACAAGAATGCAGGACCATAGACAGGGGTTTCTCTTGCAGCCACACCCCATTCACCTCAGGCCTATCTCAAACAACATGTCTTTTTATACCTTTTAAAGACAAATGCCTCCATTTAAACCCTCATTATTTTCCCTCAGAAATTTTGTCTTGAGAGATTTGTCCAGATTGAGATTATTATTTTAGATATTTATCTTAAGAGTTCTCGCTCCAAGTTACCCAAAGAATTGATGACTCCCTCCTGCTGTGAGAAATATGCTAATGAAGACAAGGACAGGGCAGAACTTGATGGTATACAGCCTGTGGAACTTTCTAGAGACCTAAGATGTGCTGGGACTAGAAGCTGCTTCAATTCCACATTTTTGTTCACCCTTTCTTTCAGGAAAGATCAGAATGGCCTGCTCTAAAAACATTTATGGGGAAAAAGGGACTGTTAATTCAAAGCTTATTAAAACCATATGTGACTGTATGCACTCCAAGTCAAAATAAACTGCAATTTCCTGCTGATTTCTCTTGCGTCATGCCACAGATTTACAGTGAGGGGAGCCGTGTGCGGCTGTGCTAATTACCAGGACCATATGCTGTGGGAAAATCAGGCCGTGTTATTGAAAATGTATCTTGTGCTACTGCAGGAGCTTCTGAGATTCTCTTCCTCAGGATAGCAATTTTGGTATCTGTTGATATTTGAGTGACGAGGCTGTCCACATGTATTTTTAGATTTCGTTCTCACTAGTCAGTCTTCAAACATATTCCATCAGCTGAAGCCAACTGCTAGGTCTGAGGAGGGATCCCAAGCTTGACGGACCACAAGCTGGCCTGGCTCTCCAGGGCATTCCTGCAACATGAGTTCTTCAAATGGTTAACAAATTTAGCATATTTGTTTAATATTTGGTTTATTTTATTTTATTTTTACAGTGCTGGGAATTGAACCCTAGGCCTCATGCATGCTAGGGAAGGGCTCTAGCACTGATCCACATCCCCAGCCTAATATCTGCTTGATTAACAATATCTATGGTGCCTACACCAGGTACAAGGTATCGTGTCAGGTGCAACAACCTTGGAAATAAGGCAGATAGCCACCATGCTTTCTAAAATACCTTCAGATTGGAAAATGTCCTCACCTTCATGTTCTTTGCCTGCAATCTTTGTGATGGGGATATTACGTTGCAGAATTGGGTTTCATTTTAAAGACACTCAGATAACATGAAAACTTGGAATAATGGGCAAAGTGACTTTTGTAGCAATTCTGGACACTCTGGCCTTGCTTCCAGGAGCACTGTCATCATCACTGGGGATGTAGCCAGATCATGTGCCAGGGACTATTACAGATGCCTTTAGTCATCACTGTGCCCCATGAGATGGTATCAAGGTCTCAATTTGGCAGATATGGCAACTGAACTTCAGAGAAAATCAATAAATAGGCCCAGGTCACTCAAGTAGGCAGGCCAGAGGTGGTATCCAGGTGAGCCCACATGTCCACAATCTGTTTCCTGCATTTCCCACATTTTAAATGAGCTCAATGACTTTTGATTTCCCAACTTGAAGCACAGCATGTAAAAGTCACATGATACAATCCAGCTACAGGCTCATTCACATGGGTGCCCAAGGTGGGGTGCGACTGTTCTAGGTGCTGGAGACTTTGATTTGGAGTGGCTCCCAATTGTGCTCTGCATGATGACCTCCCAGCCTGCACTGATCTGGTCTTCCCTGCTCAACTCTGTCATAGTCTCTGTGGGTCTCTGGCACCCTCTCTCTAGACATCTTACCATGCAATTTTTCCCATTGTTCTCTCGGCAGCCCCTGTCCTCTGCTCCTGTCCCCTGCTCAGCCATGGGTGGTGCTGTTTTTCTTCTAGGTGTGACTCAAGTGGCCCATGCTTTGACCCTTGGGGCCTGATTCATGTTTCCTTTCCTGTCTTCAGGTCCACATTCTGTTCCTGGGACTTCCTATGGCAGTACATGTGAGGGGTTAATTTTACTGGCCTATATGCCCAGATATTTGGTCAAATACCAATCTAATTGTTTCTGTGAAGGTACTTTTTTAGATGAGATTAACATTTAAATCAGTTAACTTTGAGTAAAGCAGATGACCCTCCATAAGGTAGTGGGCCTCAGCCATAAAAGACAAGATTGAGGCTCCCTGAGGAAGAAGGGATTCTGCTCCAGATGGCCTTCGGACTGGAGCTTCAGCCTTGGCTCTTCCTAAGCCTCCAGACTACCAGCACTCTGCACATTTCAGACTTGCCAGCCCCACAGTTGCATGAGCCAATTCCTTAACACAAGTCTCTTTCTATATATACATACATACTGTTGGTTCTGTTTCTCTGTAAAACTCTAATATAGTAGGAAAATGCTTGTTGGACTATTGAACCTTGTGTTATTCAACTTTCCATGATGGTCACAGATACCTGAGATAATTCAACTTATAAGGTGGAAAGGTTTATTTTAACTCATGATTTCAGAGATTTCAGTCTATAGTTGCTTGGCTCTGTAGCTTTGGGCCTGTGGCAGCCTGGTACATGATGGTAGGAGCATGTGGTAAAGCTAGATATGCACCTCATGATGGCCAGGAAGCAAAGACAGCAAGAGGAAGTGGTTGGAGCTTAATCTCTCCTTCAAGGACATGGCCCAATGACCTAACTTCTTTCCACTAGGCCCCAACTTCTAAAGGTCCACTACCTCCTGACAGTGGCATGGCTGGAGGTCAGTCTTTAACTCATGGAAGTTTGAGGATATTCAAGATCCAAATTATAGAAAACCTCTCAAGTCTTCACCAGATTTGATGACCCTGGAGGGCAAGGACATCATGTTATTCACTTCTGGAATCATAAGATGAGGTGGTGGATAGATAATAAAGGGTAGTTGAATGAATAAAGATGGATGAATGTAGATCATGTGCTGAAACATGCCCCTGGTGCACTTCCAAGGCTCTCAGAAGACCTGAGCTGGGATATTTAATGTTCAGTTACCCTTGAATTTCTAAGAATCTGTTTCCCAGAACAAAAGCCCAACTCTGGTTGATGCCCCCTGGTCCAACCCCATGGATCTGGGCAGTGGAGGTCTAAGTCTCACCGCTATTTTCTGCCCTCCACTGGGACCAACTTTCCTCCTTTGGAAGTGATGTCCTCCCAATTTCTCGGAGTTGCATCTTCCATTTTGTCAAATAAAAATTATAGAAGGCCACTGTTTTTGAACAAGGCTCCTGTACTGGGTCCCAACTGACCACATGAAAAATAAAAATGGGTCAATCATTCATAGTTACTAAACAGAAACTAAGATATTATCTGACATTTCAAAATCCAGGAGAAATGAGATAGCAGCAAATTTACCAAACAGGCCAGTTTCAGATGGCACGATGATAAAGTCCCTTCTGCCTTCATCCTTACAAGAAAGGAGCCTGATGTTAACCTGTAGTTAGTTATTTTCTTCCTGTTTTCTCTGTCTGTCTGCACCTTAAAAGGAAAGTAACTTTGAGATGATCAACTCACTTTGTTATTTGTTGCTTTATTTTAACCTTTCTCTGTCTATAAAATCAACCTCTTCTGTTCAGCTCACTGGAACCCTCATTCTATTTTATGGAATTATTTATAGAATTATTTGACTTCTAGAATTAAAAAAGCCAATTACGATTTTTAACTAAATTGTTGTAATTTTGTCTTTATAATATGTGTGATATCTCCCACCTGGTCAGGGTGGGCATGCACACTTACACATACTTATACACTCATGCACTTGAATTCACAGACACACACCACTCACACTTAGTCACACATACACACATTATCAAACATAATTATACTCTTACACATAGTCACACATTTCTACGCACACTTGCTTTTCCATTCACCTACACATACACAAGACAATACACACAAACATCATTACAGACACATGAGCACACACATGTACACACATACCTCGTTCCCCTGGGAGGATCCTGTCTGATGAGTGAGGGACTGCTTCAAGCTACTTGGGATTGAACCCAGTGGTGCTCAACTGAGCCAACAACCCTCCCTGGCCCTTTAAAAATTTTTATTTTGAGACAGGACCTCACTAAATTGCTGAGGTTGGCTTTGAACTTGTGATCCTCCTGCCTCAGCCTACAGAGCCACTGGGATTATAGGCATGTGCCACCATACCCAGCTTGGAACAACACATTCTGCTTTCACTTGGCACACTCCCTCAGGCAGGAAAAAGCAGTCCTGGCCCACTCTGGCCTGGGCATCCGAAGTAAAAAGACAAGAACATGTTCTGAAGCTCTGCACTCTGAGCCCAGAAGCCCTATCCTCCTGCAGCTGAGGTTGTCCCTCCCTGCCTGCTCCACACACCAGGCGTTGAATGCAATGACTGTCTTTGCACACAAGTCTGTCCCTAGCTTCCTCCTCCAAGGGCAGAGCCTTTCCTGGGTTCTCTCTTCCTCCCATCAGGCCACGGCTCACACAGCAGCCTCCCCTCCTTTAGTTCCTGAGTGGGACTGTGGTAGAATGTGAGGAGTAAGGGCCTGACTGTTAGGGCAGTTTCTCTGGCCCTCCTGCAGAAGGATCACAGAGCACAACCTCTGTTTGCTGTGATGTTTTCATATTTCATTTGATCTTTACTTGAGTCCTGTGTGATTTACATAAAAAGAAATTGAGGGATTAAGTGAACTTTTGAGAAAATTATATTGTGATGTATGCAGATTGACTTCTACTCTCAACCACCTTTCAATACTATTGAGTTTCCCTCAATCATTTTCACTAAACCCTTTCCTGACGGGCACCCAAGTCTGAATAATCTGCATTTGACCTTGTCACTTGCCCAAAGCCACATGTTTTGTATTAAATCTCTCAGGTACAACATTGTAAAGCAGACAGACCATCTGTCACATGTGACCATGCATCTGACTCCCTTGTGATCAGAGTTAGAGGCACATGGAATAGAAGGAGGGTGGGCCATTCCTCCACTGAATGTTCCTACATTCAATTCAAATCAACCTTAAATCCACCAGTAAAATCCTTGTATACTTATTCACTGTTTTATCTCTAGGAATAAATACTTTCTGTGTCATTGCCCAGAAGATACCGGAGGGTCCACTCTGCATATGAGACTGAGCACAAGGATGTGCAGGCTGAGTGGACACATGGGCAAAGGTCCCTTCTCTTACGGGAATGAGGGATGTTAAACACACAATGTGAGCTTTAACAACAGGGTATATCATTAGATAACTGAAGAACATGGCTCCTTAAAATTTCATTTCAGTTTGTTAAAGCATAATTTACAAAGTTGAGGGTTATAAATAAATTTAAAAAAAGAAAGGCAAAAAGCTTACCCTTACCCATCAGAAAACAGATAATTCAGAAAACAGTTCAATGACATTCCAAATGAATGGTCCTGGTTATGTTTCTCTCATCAGTTCATCCAGCCCATGTGGTTCCTTCTTATTCAAGGGCTCTTGGTGTAGTATTCTGCTCTCATGGATTCATTTGCTTCTTACCTGAAGAGTCCTAGAAATCTTGACTTGGCCCCAGGAATGGTCTAATAGTCATCTAAGCCTAAGCTCCAAAGTTAGTACCCTGAACTTGCAATCTAAGTGGTTAACTTTCCATGCAGCTCTGAAACTAATCTCACTTTTCGAAGACCTAATTTCTTAGCCTCTAAGTTAGAGCAGAGCCTTCAGCAATCACAGCTAGAAAGTGGGAACTGGTGATAAGAAAGATGTAGCTGCTTTTTTTTTTTTTTAATGCAACCAACAGCATGGAAATGGAGGGAAATCTAAATTTATATAAGTTCTATAGCACAATACATTATTATCTCATGTGAATTTAGTCAGTGTTATCTCTGTAGCTAAGAACATACACAAAACTTAGTGATTTTCTGGTATCTGGGAAATCCAAGAATGGTTCCAAGTGTTAAAAAACTAATCTTCATTTTCCTGAGGTTAGGGTTTGGTCTTGGGGAGGCAAAATTAGAAGAATTATCAGAGATTTGTTCACTTAATTAAGATTGCGTGCTCAAGCATGAGTGCCTAAGAACAATAGTTTGTGACCAGTGCAGTGCTTGTATTACATCTCTCAGGTACAACATGGTATAGCTTTAATAGTTTGACTAGTAGTAAAAAGACGACATACAGAATTTTAAATAAATGTGCAAGAGGATCACATGCCTGAAGGAGCTTGAGTCTCAGAAGTGAGTTTCCTCCCACATTCTGTTTTTAGTGAAGGACACAACAAAGTCACCCAAAAGCACAGACATACCTGAGACATGAGGAATCTCTGCTATCTGGGTGGGTTAGGGAAAGAAAAGAAAGCTTTACTGCCTCAGCTTAAAATGAGATGAAGTGATATAAACTGGTCATTTTATCAGAAAGAAAAAATCTAATTTCCAGTTTTTCAGTACCATAATATCTGGCAGCAAATAACTTACAAGTTTCTTTTTCAAACACTATTTCATAGTAAGTTGGAAGGAAACCTAGACTAATGCACGAAGAGTTGGAGAGAGAAGCATGAATTCATGTGTAGCCTGATATACAAATTCACTTACACATGGAAGGACATAGACACATATGGAAAAATATTAGGTTTATTTATAGAGCTGTGTGTGCATGAGTTAGTATGCACAAGTTTCCTAGTTGTCTTCTAAGAGGGCCCAGGAGCAAAGGTGCCCCAATAATATTAAACCCACCTAGTGCCCAAGTCTTTGTTTCTAAAATGACTCTCCAAAAAGCAATCAGGGATCCTTGGAGAATTGGCTGATTTCAGGGCTGGACAGAGACTACATAGTATACATGAGGAATCTGGAGCATCCTGTAGTACCAAAAAGTGAGAGAATATAAATGGTGGGGCTTGTCAGACGGATGCAGGAACCAATGGAAAGCTCCCAAAGTCCCAGTGGGGCCATCTGAACAAGAAAATTAATGAAGCAGTACTGGGGTATAGCTCAAAGTATAAGGTAATATCCATAAATCCACAATGACTTAAATAAATGGAAGAATAGACAAAATATGTTTCAACAATAATGTACGTAGATGTCCCATCATCAGGGAGGTGGAGTACATCTCTCTGTTCCTCAAGCATTCACCATTCGTGGTGACTTCCTTCCAGAGTGCTATACGGAAAAGAAAATGAAAGTCACTCTACTGTAGGGGACACCGGCAAACACTACCCAGCCAGGTAGTGAAGGTTAACATCAGTGGAGTTGTCGTGACAGCAGGCACCATAATCTCATAAGATGCCGACGGCATTTTACCTCTGTAGTTTTCCTAAATAACCCCATCCTTACCACAAGAGACTATCAGACAAATAACAATGGACAGGTATTCTACAAAATATTTGACCATACTGCTCACAACTGTCAAGGTCATCTAAGACATGAAAGAGCTGAGAAACAGTTGCAGCCAAGTGGAGCCTGAGGTGACAGAATGATCAGTGTAATGTGGGATCCTGAAAAGTACGACGGGGCAAAGCCCTGTGCTACTCTGAACCCAGAACTCAACACTGGCTCTGCACTGCCCTGTTGCACAATCTTGCAAGGCTTGAAGACCAGGTGTCCAATGTCACTCAACCCATGTGTACGCATTTTGCACAGTGACTCTCACAGGGCAAAGTGACAAGGGCAATTCTTGGTGCAATGGGCACAATGTTTAACCCTCCTGAATGGAAATGGGAATCATGTCTTAGTTATGTCCTTCCAAGTTCTGCTCAGCCATGGAGAGACCACTGTGGGGACAGAGTTTGTTTCCAAAGCGCATATGTGTAGAATAACTAAACACAAAGGAATTTTCTGGACTGGGCAAGCTAGGCAGATTCCTCCCCATTCTGTCCCTAAGGACAGAAACTCTATCTAAAAATAGGGACAGTCATGGGGTGATGTCAATACTTGAGTGTGTTTGCATATGAAGAAAATCAGAGGACATAGCAACTGCATCTTGATTCTGGGGCATGTCTAGCATCCATGGCACTCGGTGGATGTCCTTGGCCAGGGGTCAAGGAGACATGGCTTACAGTGTGATGAGCATGGTAACTCATCTTTAAACTGACAATCTTTAAATGCAATTTTTTTTCAAAAAATAACTTTCCTTATTTAAAAAAAAAACATTTAAAGTTACCTTAAAGGAGAAACTCCCTCATTAATTTTCACTTTAAAAAGTGTCTTAGCAACCTCCTTATTAATGCTTTCAGATGTATTTTCAAATCAATGTTTCTAGTTCAAATGAATCCCGTTGGGATAAAATCACATTAAATCTCTATGCTAATTCAGAAAGAGCGTATATCTTTATGAAAGTCGTTCATCCACAAACAATGCAGTAATGCATGCAGGTTGCAGTATTAACACAGGTTTTTGGAGAAGATAAGACTTAAATGAAGATTTGAAAGAATCTGTGATACTGCATAACAGAAAGCAGTATTTCTTTGGATTTTGTTTCTAATCAAAATGGAATTTAAAGCACTTACATCATTCATTAATATAGGCCTTTAGCTCACTCTTGCTTTTGCCATTTGTTTTAAACTGTTTTAGAAAAGCATCTTCTAATTTGCTATTTCTTAGAAAAAGGTGCCAATTGCATTTTATTTGCAGTTTTGTTTTGCAGAGACTAAAGGCAGACAATGAATGGGATATGAAGGAAGACACTAAGCTCTGCCCTTGGGTTCACAGCTGAAAAATGCACAAAGGCACCAGGGTAGGGCTGGGAAAGGACAGAGCAGGGAACTTCAAGCAGCTGCCCATCTCTTCTCCTCCCTGGTCTTGGCTGGCCTGGGGTCAGTGCTCAGCTCTGGGCCTTTTCATCACACATCTACGGAGGACCACCTGAGAGTCTAGGCAGGAGGAGAAGAAACACAGAAGTGGGCACAATTTTGTGTACAAATTTCACCATGAAGGAGGGGCATTAGATGTTTTCTACAGATCAAAGACAGAATGGCAATGCTAGTTTCTGTGTAAAAAGTTCCCCCACCCTCACCCTAAAGGTTGCTGGTGGTGGAAGTGCTCTGTCACTGGGGGTCTGTGCAAGGTGCTTCAGTGTGTCCTACTCCTGTCCTGGGTTCAGGTGAGGCACTGAGGTGGCTGGTGGCTGTTCCAGGAAAGCTCTGCAGAATCTAGCAAATGCTGCTTATCTTCCCAGAGCACTCAACTGCTTTCAGCTCAGAAAGGTCTGGCCTTCGGTGGCCTCTCTGTTCTTGCCTTCCACCTGCTTCTTACTTGCAGCACCTTCATTTCTAGAGCTCCAGGGACACCAGCTTCCCATCTCTTCAGCTTGGGGCCCAGAATAGCTGCTCCCATCAGCTGGCTGGTGCACTCGGCCTAGCCTTCCTCCACCCTTCACAAATCATCCCAGTCTTCAGGCCCAACTGAGATGCAGCCTTCTGCAGGGAGCAGGTGAGCCAGTGGAAGCCTCACCTACTCACTGCCTCCAGCAATTATTTCAACTTCTTGTTTTCTCTTCATTGTCTGCTGTGGAGAGGAGATGAGTTTGATCTCCTCCTGTTTAAAAAGAATCAAAAATAAGACTAGAACAGGGAGTGGGAGAACTTTAGACATGAATGCATGGTCAGTCATGTGCTGTACAGGTGCTTCCTCCTCTGACTCTTTATAAAAATTCCTTCAAATGCATGTGGTTATCCCTTGTCACTCTTCATGGGTGATCTAATGGGAGTACAGAGTATCTGGACACTTGCCTGGGAAGAGAACCTTGTGCTACATGTTGCCAGAGTTTTCGACTTTTTACTCTGCATGCAATGCTGCTTTTGAACAAAAGCAACCATAAAGGGAAGGGGTATACTATCGTTTGAGTGTGACTTGTCCCCCAGAACTCATGCAGGAGTTTATTTCCCAAATTTACCTGTTAACATCGAGGGTAGAAACTTAATCTGTCTATGGCATTTAGAGGTGGGGGACTTTGGAAAGTGATTAAGATTAGATTAGGTCTTTGAGATGGAGCCCCCATGATTGAAGCCTGGAGGATTTGTAAGGAGAGAACGAGAGACCACAAGGACAAAGAGATACACAAGCCCTCCTGCCATGAGTTGATGCATTCCAGGGGGTCTTACCCAGAGCCAGTGCTGTGCTGTTTGGATTTTCAGCCTCCAAAACTGTGTGCTAAAAAATAAACTGTTTAATAAAATAGCTGGGGGTTAGGTACTTTATTTCAGTAATGAAAAATGGGCTAATATAGGGTGGAAACAAATTGAAAATACAGGGAAAAGGCAAAGCTATTTCACTTTTAGGTAAGATGTTTTAAAAAAACTATCCACGTACAATGTCAGGTACAAGTCTGTGGTAACAGGAACATGGCGTCTCATCCAGCTGAGGATGCTTTAGCACAATCCATAAAAAGATCAGGGTATTTTCCCAGAGTCAACTAAGCACACAAAAGAATTTTCATGAGGTGTATGCATCAAAGACTGTGTCTTTGATTCCATTAAGCATCACAAACATTTCAAGTCTCATTAAATACAAAGAAATTTCTACTGGTTTGCCTTTGATTTACTGTCCATGGTTTGTATTTGCAATTGGCTGTCCTGCCTTTTTATTCTCATGTCTGTTGGTATAATTTTCTGTTGTAAAATTGTAGAGAGAGTTGGAAAACAAGGAGAAGGACCAGTTAGAGTCTAAGGGTGTGTGCAGGCTTCTTAGCTGAATAGCCCTGGCCATGGAGTCCCTGGGGACACATGGCCAGAGCAAAGGAGCAGCCAGGGAGGGCCAGAGAAGGGCTCAGGGACTGCCTGGGTCATCTGCTGGCCAGGACCTGCTGAGTTGGACCAGTCTGTGTGGGACTCTCAGCCAGTTCTTCCACCATACCTTCTACTTTCTGCACATTTGCTAAAGGGACCAATCAGATACACCAATATTTGTGTTTTTATTTGTAAAGATCTCTGGTAAGCTCTTGCCAAGACTTGGTTCTGGCATATCTGGATGGTCCTCACAGGACTCTTCTGGACAGACAGAAGCACCCAGAATCTTCCCAATGTCATTTGGCTGGATTTCAAAAAATATAAGAAGTGGAACAAATTGAATATTGATGTTTCAGATAATTATGATTACATAAGTGCAGAGGTGGAAAGAACATGGGTATTGCCTAGTTAAATTCCCTTGTCTTATTCCTTATTTGAATGTTCTTTTCCAGACCGTCTTTTCTTCGTATGATATATGAGTTTCCTGGGGCTACCTTAACAATCTACTGCAAGCTGAGTGTCTTAAACAGCAGAAACATATTTCCTGTTCTAGAGACTAAGAGGTCCAAGATCAAAGTGAGAGCAGGGCTGTGCTCCCTCCCAAGGCTCTAGGGGAGGATTCCACCTCATTTCTTGTAGTTTCTGATGGTTGCTGGGACTCCTTGGCATTCCTTGGTTTGTGGATGTATGGCTCTGATTTTTGTCTCCATCATCACATTTTGTCCTGTGTGGCTCCAAATCTCTATTTTTAAAGGGGCCTCATCTTGAGTATATTTGTAAAAATTCTATTTATAAACTCACAGGTACAGGGATTAGGATTTGACATATCTTTTTGGGGGGACACAATTCATCCTTCAACATATATTTTTACATAATTTTGATCATACTTTTGATACAATTTCCACTGAATGCTTTTACATTTTCTTTATTGCTTCTTAATGAAAATATGCTCAATTCTATTCTGCAGCATGTATGCATGTGTGTGTGGGGGTATACTTTGTGTGAAGTATGTGTGGTTTAGAGTGCACATGCAAGTAGGTGAGCTTGTTAGTCAGTTTTCCATTACTTTGACAAAATGCATGAGATAATTATCTTATAAGGAGGAAAGGTTTCTTTTGGTTCATAATTTCAGAGGTTTCAGTCCATGGTTTTTTGGTCTTGCTGCTTTGGATCTGAGGTGAGGCAGAACTTCATGGCAGTAGCTTATGGCAGTGAAAGTCTGTCCACTTCATGGTAGCTGAGAAGCAAACAGTGAGAGATAGGAAGGGTCCAGGGTCCCAACATCCCTTCAAGGGCACACCTCCAGTGACCTAACTGCCTTCCATTAGGCCCTACCTCCTAAAGATTCCACCATCTCTTAATAGTACCATGGCCCCTTGGGGGGACATTCTAGATCCAAACTATACCAGTGAGTCTGCATAGATGTGCATGAATATAGATGTATCCAAGTTCAAGCAGTTCCAATTATATGTACAATTTGTGCCTTTCCCTAGTGGTGTGCTTCCTCATTACCGAGGTATCTATGATCTCATCTAGTCTTCACAGTAGCTCTGGGAGGTAGGAAGGACAGACAATCACATTGCTTCCCAAAGGAAGAAAATGAGATTCAGAAAACAAATGCCTGCTTGGGAATATTCAGTGACAAAATCGGGTCACATAAATCCAGGAAATATGCACACAAATTACTCTGTAGTCAAAATTGTCATCTTTTAATTACATCTCAGTGGGCTCTTCAAATATCTCATGTACATTACTATATATGAGGGTCCAAATAGATTTACCCTTGTTCTGATACCTTGGTTACTACCACATAAAGATGGAATATTCTAGAATTCACCATGTGATTTTTTGCCTGTCCTTAATTTTGTCCATGCTATTGGCTTTACCTTGATGCTTTTTGCCCTTATCTGACTAGATTCACATCTGACAGAATTCAGTTTCAGTGTCACCTCCTCCAAAAAATGTTTCCTAACTTCTGGGCATGTCCTCCTTTGGTCCCCACAGATTTTTCTACCTCATGTGGACACATCCATCATGGTGGTTCAGTACCACCACTGAACCACATTGCTGGGACTCTTCTTCACTGTGTCTTTTGTTCCTATTTTTTATGGCTGACACATTCTTGGTGCACAGGGATGCTAGGAGTGAATGAGATAGAGCACCACATTCTTCATTCAGCCTCCAGTCTTCCTGCTCTGGTGGGCACTTTTCCCTGTGCTTGTCAGCACCATGGACAAGTACAGACTCCCTTAGGCAATACTGAAGACCTGCTACATTCAGGACCGTGAGACCTGGGCTCTAATCTCAGCTTTCCTCTTGCTGATTCATTGTGTCAGATTCTTCAAAAGATTCTGAAGGTCCTTTGAGAACTGAGGGGCTGGGCTGACAGAGGCAGCAATGATAAGAATTGGAGGGGTGAATTCAGAAATGAGATCTGAAAAAATTGGATGTCCTTGTTATATCAAGGTGTCTGGACATTACCATCATACAGGCTGGTCCACATGCCGATAGGCACTTCCTAGACATCATGAGCAGTTATGTTGCCACTGCCCTCCTGGAGTCTGTGGACAACTCCAGCTTTCAGAATATCAGAAAACTCACTGATCCGGTGCTGTAGAACCCTATCACTCAGCTGCAGGGGTGCTGGGCTGGGTGGAAGATACATTAACACAGAAGGACCTCCAGTCTAACAAAGGGTGGTTGGCAGCTTTGGTAGCCCATTCTCCTCGGGGACCTTCCTCTCATGTCAGTAACATCCCTGCTCAGGGAGAAGGTACACAAACTCCTCAAAATTCCCTGGTAGAGCCCATGGGGTCCTCACCTAGTGGGTTATTGGAGTCTTAGAACAAGTAGCTCCCTCTATTGGTTCTGGGAAGGTTCCCAGATGTGCCCTATAGCTCTGTACTGGTGGTCTTTCAGTTTGAATGGGGAACTCACTATTCATCAGCATGGTCCTTGTGTTACCAAGGAATTTCTGGTTCTGACCAGGGTGGTGGGGGTCTGTGAGCTGACCCCAAATCCCAGGTAAAAGGGAATCCCAGCCCCCGGGGTTAGAGTACAGCTCACTGCATTCTAAGTGCCTCTCCTTTTCCACCTCCCGTAAGAACAAAGCAATAAATGCAAAACGTTTCTAAGCCTGTTCTCTGCCTAGGTAGTAGCTAACAGTGTTGTTTGATGTGGAAGAAGGCAGATGCCTGCTCTGGCTGCTGGAATGGCCGAGGGGTCAGGGCAGCATGCAGGTCACAAGAGTGAAGCCTGGCTGAGACCTGGAATCAGCCTATACAATTGGCTTGTAGATCTGGGGGTTGGCGGAGGGATGGGGGTATGAGGGCTTGCCCTGGTATGTGGAAGCCATGAGGATCCTGTTTGAGTTCCATGTCTGCCTTCACTGCCACTGAGGAGGATGTCACTACTGGTCCTACAGAGACAAAACCTGAAGGTCCAGAGACATCCTGCCTGAGGTCAAACAAGATAAGGAGAAGGGTTTGGGCCCAGATCACCTTCATAAACTGGGAACTGGCTATTGGAGTGGAAAACAATTGTGAGGTGACCGTCATTGATGAGGAGGATGCAGAAATAATCAGCCTTAGTCCCTGAAAAGAGAAGGGCTCTCATCCTGGGGGCTGCCCTGGAGATGCCACAGAGACTGAGTACAGAGATACTGCCTGCAGAATGTGGCTGCTGGCTAGACTTCTTCAAAAGATACAGTTGTCTCATTAACCTCATTGTTTATTTCTATAGCAACAGAAATAGCTCCAAATATTAAAATAATGATTCAACATAATTGGTGTAGCCAGGCCATGGTTTCAGAAATTTAAAAAAAATCTTTCTTGTTGTTTATTATTACTCCCTGTTGGCTATTAATTACCCTGGGTTGCTGACACTGAATAGGAGAATCATGAGCATTCCAAATCACCTAATTGATTCCTCCTTTTGTTGGATGTAGTCAGGAGCAATAAACATTTCCAAGGCAGATAATGAAATGACTTTTGGGGGTCTCACTGTGTAACTGAGAGGGCTGTGAACACTGAGCATGGAGCAGCATGCTAGTGAACTGTGGTCTCTTTCATAAAAGACTTCATAAGGTGAAATATGCCCTCACAACCCCCCTCCAGGCTGTCCCTAGGCACATACCCTCTCTCCTTCACAGAGCTAGCTGAGTTCTAAATTCTGTCTCAATCTTCTTTTTGTTTGTTTGCTTTATGGTTTTAGCACCTGCATTCGGATCCCTGAGCAGTAGATTGTGTAGTGTGCTTGTTTTTGACCTTCTTTGGATGGACTCAAATTATACTGTATTGATTATTATGTGACTTGCTTCTGTCATGAACCCTATGCCTTTCTGACTCCTCTACTGATGCTGGTGGCCGCTGTACATCCAGTCTTGCTGCAGGATCCTGGTCTGTGTCTGAGGATGGGGCTGCTGGTCCCTGGATGGCAGCCGTGGGACTAGCTGATCTCAGTTCCCAGTTGGCACATGATGGGTAGAAGAGTGAGCTTGCTCATAGGCTGCAGGGGTTTTATTTACTGCCCATCATTGCTAGTTTAGACCAAGTAGATACAGAATTCCAGATGAAAAAGAAAAGGTATCATATCCAAAAGAACACTTTCTATTATCTAATAAATTATAGGAAAACACTTTTTTTCTGTTTTGTGGAAAAGGAGAAAGAATATAATACCAATTTAAAGGGTTTAAATTTAATGAATGCCAAGACTTGTCAAACTTGATTTTAAAAGTTAAAAAAATCAAAACCAAGCTAATTAAATATGACATTTTAGTAATGACATTGACATAACTGATAAAAGATATATTGCTATACAAAAATCACAGACTGTTTTGTAAGGACTAGACTTTTTTGATAAATGACAAATTATGCATGCATATATTTATGATATAAAATGAGATGTTTTGATATATTATACATTTTGAAATAATCACCACAATCAAGCTAATTAATATCATTTTTGTGAAAAAACATTAACAATATACTCAGTAATTTCCTAATATACAACATATTAACTTAGTTGTTAACTAAGTCACCATGCTGTACAATAGAGCTCCTGAACTTAGTTCTCCTTTCTAACTGAAACTACATTTTCACCAACATCTCCCCAATTCTCCCACCCTCAACAAGCCCCATGGCAACCACAATAGAACCTCTCTGTTTCTATGAGTTTGAGTTTTTTATATCCACATATAAGTGAGATCATGCAGTATTTGTTGTCCTGTATCTGGCTTACTTTACTCAGCATAATGTCATTTATAAATATAGTTATCGTGCAACAGAAGCAGAGAAATGATTCAGCATCATGGATGATTTCATTGGTGTTAAATTTTCTACTACTTGCAACTATAAGTCAACTAATTGTTTTCAACTTGGTGGGGAAATTGGTGAAAGAGCTGGAAAGAGGTTTCCACAACATATTATGGCATTCTCTCTCTTATAACACCTGCATCAAATTATCAAACAAATAACTTTCTTTCTTCTGAACAAATTTCTTTAAAAAACATTAGAAATCACAATGAATTATCATCTCTCATCCATTAGGATGGCTACTTAAAAACAAAAAGGCAGAAAACAACAAGTGTGGGCAAAGATGCAGAGAAAATTGTAACTCTTGTGCATTGCTGGTGAGAATGTTAAATGGTGCAGCCATTATGAAAATCAGTATGGTGTTTTCTCTCATTTTGGTTATATTTCCATGGGGTGTGGATGGACAAGTGCATATTTTTAAGTCCCATGAAGGCAGGAGCCACTGCCACTCTAAATAATATTTTTTCCTAAGAAAACTGATAGGGTAACAAGCTGTCTTGGTTTGCCTAGGACTGAAGAGCTCGCTAAGACTTTCAGTGCTAAATCCTTCAGTGCCAAATACAGGATAGCAGCGCTGAGCAAAGCGCGATAGTTGGTTGCCCTACCTGCTAATAAAATCCAAATGGAAAGGAGAATCTGAGTCCTTGCTTAACCAAGGATTTAGTTGTTGCTTTTGGGGTTAAGAAAAAAAAAGCGAGTGAATATTTTTACTGAAGTGGTTTTGGTAAGTAATTAACCATGTCAGGCAGAAGTTAAGGAGTGGAGTATGAAACAGTGCTTCTCCATAAAGAAACTGTACAATGATATTTTGGGATCTATGATAACATAAAACCCACCAAGATTATGTCAAATTTATAAACACAAGATTCTGCCTAACACAATCTAATAGCACCCCAAAGTGAGAAGCCATTAAAGAATTTTCTTTATTAAATTGTATATAACTGCAATATCTTTTCTCCTAAAAGCAACATGAAAAAAATAAAAAAGTCCTGTTGCTCTAAGAATAATAGTGAAATAATAGTCATCTGATGAAACAACTACTTCTGATGAGAAATATAAGAGTTTGTACTACATTTAATACTTGAAAATTAATTATTCTAAAAGTCCCTCAGCAGCACAGATTTCTATTTCAAACTAATGTTCATTACATTCAAAAGGCTGAGAAGGGGAAGAGTACAACAGACTATTCAATAAATAAATATCTGCTGTGGTGTGAATATGTGTGTCCCTCCAAAATTCATGTGTTGGAACTCAGACCCCAAGTGATGGTATTGGGGAGTAAAGTCTGTGGGAAGTGATTAGGCCATGAAGGATTAATCCTATTCTCATGAATAGGACTAATGCTCTTATGAAACAGTCTTCAGTGAATTGTATGGCCCTTCTCTCTCTCTTTGGCATCTGAGGATACAGTGTTCATCCCTTCTGTCATGTAAAGACAGCAACCAGGTGACATATTAGAGGTCAAGAGTGAGCCTTCACCAGATACTGAATCTTCTGGCACCTTGATCTTGGACTTCTCTGTCTCCAGAGTTGTGACAAATAAATTTCTATTGTGTATAAAAAAATTAAAAATATAATTAAACTATGATCCAGATATTCCACTTCTAGGTATATACCCTAAAGATTTGAAAGGACTGTCTCAAAGAGGTATTTGTACACCTATGTTCAGAGTAGCATTGTTCACAATAGTCAAAACAATGGAAGTAATCCAAGTTTCTATCAATAGGTGAATGGATAGGCAGAAAATGGTATATTCATACAGTGGAATAATGTTTAATCTTAAAAAGGAAGGGAATTATGACACAAGGATGAAACTGGAGGTTATTATGCTAAGTGAAATAAGCCAGTCACAGAAGGACAAATACAGTATGAGTTCACTCACATGAGGTAATTGGTGTAGTCAAACTCACCAGCAGAATGGTGGTTTCCACGGGCTGGGTTGAGAGGAGAATGGGAAGTTAATAGGTCTGGGAAGATGTAAAGAATTCTGGAAATGGATGGTGGTGATTATTGCACAATAATATAAATGGCTTTAATGTCATTGTATTCTACACTTAAAAATGGTTATTATGGTAGGTTCATCAGCTTTCCATCACTAGAACAAATACCCCAAATTCTTTTTTTTAAAATTTTTCTCAAAAGTTGCATTTTAATACATGTTATCAAACACAACAGAAAAAACCAAATTTTCAGAAGCTGTACACACTGTTCACTGAAAATATTTGTTGAGGCAAATAGAAAAAAAAATTGTTACAATCATAATTTTTCTAGCTTTGCACAAAATTATAAGCAGATTACATTCTTCATATTAAACACCTTTATATGCACTTTCCATGAACAGTATATATATATATATTTATATATATTTTTATCAACCATCTTTACTATTTTTTTATTTTTATTTTTATTTTTTTCTCAAAAGTTGCATTTTAATACATGTTATCAAACATAACAGAAAAAAACAAATTTTCAGAAGCTGTACACACTATTCACTGAAAACATTTGTTGAGGCAAATAGAAAAAAAATTGTTACAATCATAATATTTCTAACTTTGCACAAAATTATAAGCAGATTACATTCTTCATATTAAACATCTTTATATGCACTTTCAATGAACAGTATATATATATATATATATATATATATTTATACATATTTTTTATCAACCATCTTTACTATACCCATTCCCCTTTCCTGCCCCCTGCCTCCCCCATGTCGTGTCCAGTATTTCTCTATTTCTCTTATGTTTCCCATTCCCACCTCCCTTATTCATCAGCATCCACTAATCAGAGAGACCATTTGGCATTTGGTTTTTTGG
>PVHX01023950.1:0-24854 GCA_004024805.1 Geosciurus inauris
GTACTGGGGATTGAACTCAGGGGTACTCGACCATTGAGCCACATCGCCAGCCCTATTTTGTGTTTTATGTAGAGACAGGGTCTCACTGAGTTGCATAGCACCTTGCCATTGCTGAGGCTGGCTTTGAACTTGCGATTCTCCTGTCTCAGCCTCCCTAAGTGCTGGGATTACAGGCTTGAGCCATCGCGCCTGGCTAAGAATTCAGTTTTTAACAAATATATATAAATATCTGTTTTATGCCTAAACAAGTTGAATATAACAAAATAAAAGTAATATGAAGGATTAAAGGAAGGCATTGCTCCACAGCAACACAAAGAATTTTGAAGTACGGTATAGTATCATTCAACAGAAAGTTTGGGATCCTGAATGTAATTAAAAATATTTAGGGGCTGGGGTTGTAGCTCAGTGGTAGAGCGCTTGCCTCACATGCGTGAGGCCCTGGGTTCGATCCTCAGCACCACATACAAAGCAATAAAATAAAGACATTGTGTCCATCTACAACTAAAAAAATATTTAAAAAAAAAAAATATTTAGGAAAAGAGTATGATAATTATTTGTAGAAACAGAGTAGAATTCAAAACTCAAAAAGCAAAATTTATTCTATTAATAGATATTTAGTCCAAAATGATAGGAAAGGAAAAAAATAGAATAAAGCTTGATTAATAATAAATATCTGTGGCTTTAAAATGAACATATAAACCAGTATTATATATTATTATGCATATTTTAATGTACCCTAAGAATCTTTTAAGAAGTGATTTTCTCTGGAGAGGGAAAGGGACTCATAATATCTCTAAAGACTTCTTCAAATACATTTGTAATGTTTACAGAATTGTTCACAATAGCTTTTCTTACTGACTGTAATTCATATATCTTGCTTTCACCCTTCCAAAGTGTATAACAAAAAGGTTTTTGCTATATTTACTGAATAGTGCTGCCATCAACATTATCTAACTTTAGAGCATTGATATTATCCCAAGAAAAGACACTATTTCCGGTCAGTTCCCAATGACCCCTGCTTCCTAGCATCTGGCAGTCACTAATCTATTATCTGCCTCCATGGATTTCCCATCTGGATATATCATGTTAACTGACTTGTATAATATATATCCTTTTGAGTCTGGCTTCTTTTATTTAACTCACTTTTTAAAGGTTCATTCACTCAAATATCATTAATGCTAAGATTTGTTAATTTTTGCTGATGAGTCATTGGTTTTCTTTTATAAAATGACAATTTGGAAGAAATAATAAAAAGTATACTATACCTTTAATTGTGAACATATATTTAATAAAAGTTAAATGTTGAATATAAATCAAAATTGTAGTCTTACATAGCAAAAAAAAAATGTAAAATTTGTTAATGTCTGCTAATATAAAATCCCAGAGAAAGATAAAATGGAGACATTAACCATTTTAAGCATACATATTTCTTTCAATAAAGTAAATTACTTGATACTATCTTCAAAATAACTATGATGTTTACAATTTTTAAAAAATGTTAAAATGTTACTATATTTAGGTACAACATATTAAGAGCACAATATATATTGGACTGTAGGAGCACTCTCCATATCTTCAACCCCTCCCCTCCCCCTTTCCCCACCCTATGCTGATGGACTATGCACCTGACACAGAGGGGTACCCCATTGGCTGTAACCTCGGGGCCATGACTGGTCCAAGGACCATTCATAAGCTATTATGCTTCCTGGAATAAACGGGTTCTGTATCTCCCTCCTGGAGAGCAGTTTTACCAACCCCCTGAGTCTGGGTGAGTGACTCCACGACCGTCCACCCCATACCTCCTTCCACCGGACCCCATATCATCCTTCCTAAGGACCCTATACCTTCGTCTCCTGGGACCCCAGCTCGTGGGCAGACTCACGCGAGCAGCAACATAAAACAACATTGGACTACATTAATTCATAACAAGTATCCATGAAGAAAAGATAAAGGACAAAAATAGTGAAAAAGAAAAAAATTAGAAAAATGAAAATTATAAAAAATTTAATTTGAGAAAAAGAAATATTTTTTCCCAATGTCCAGTTTTCATTAAAAAGTGAAACGTTATTTAGATAAAAACAACCAAGAATCCATTAAAACAAATAAAAATTTGACCAAAAATCATCAGTCATAGTATATGCAAAACTTAACTAATAATTATCTTCCAAAAGATGCTATTGCTTCTGTGTCTGACTTAGAGGCAAAGGTTTTTGTCCAGTAACTATCAACTCATTAGTCTACTCCATTGTGTTATCTTACCATAAATCCCCAACTCAGCAAACCACCAACAAATGCTCCTGAAGAAGTCTCCAATGTGTTTCTTTTTCTATTCCCACATATTCCAAACTAAAGGCCACTGTTGTAAGTGACCAGGAATACTAGAAAATTCCATGGCACTTCCCTTGCCTTTTGGGTTATTCCATTTTAAATCAATTCAAAGTCTGGTAGAATTTAATCAAATCTAATAATTTTGCTTACTACATTAAAGCTGTAATTCTGGTTACTTCTTGATTTCATATGGTCACAAACTGTTACACTATAATTTTTTAAAACTTTAAAAATTTATTTTGCTTAGATATTTGTCCATAACTCAAAAATGTCTGCAACATAGGTCCATAGGCATCACTTTTATTTCTTTCTTTACTCTCTCCCTTAACTATCTTTCTTGTGCTAAATTGAAATTCTGTAATTACTGCTGGGTCTTTACATTTGCTCTTAATTCTTTTCTAATATTCTATGTTCACAGAGTTAAATGATCTTCATCTTTTGCCACAAAAGCTTCAGACTTTCCAGTGCAAGCTCTGAGCCATTTTTTATTGCCAAATGACATTTAAATTTCCATATCACCAGAACAGCCTGTGTCCATTGCAGGATAAAAGTTACACAGTTATGAAAGTCAAAGGCTCTTCTGTTTATGCTTGGTATTGTTTCTTATTTCAGCTCCTCAGAGTTCGATCTTTACTTATTTAACCTTTTCTCACTAATACCCCAAACCTCTCTCCTTTCCAATCATAATTTTAGCAAAATAACATCGTCCTCCCAGCCATGTATATACCTTATTTTGCCACCTGTTTCCCTCTAACACGTTGTCTGTCCTTTCCCTCAAATAATTTCAGAAATAGCTATTTACACACATTCTTCAATTCTCTGCCTTTATTTACCTCTCAATCTTCCCAATGTGTCTCTCAATTAAAATTAAAATTTTAATGGCTCTAAAATTCAGAGGACATGTTTTAGTTTCTGCACCTGATCATACTATGATGTGACTATTACACTATTCTTTCTCTGCTGAAGTACTCTCTACCAAATTTTTATATAAATACATTTACCCTTTTTCACTGGAAGTTTTAATTATCCTTAGTCTATAATTAGTTTCTCCTTTTTTACCACCTTAGAAATCTTAAGTTTTCTTTCCTAGGTTTTTTGTTGTTTTTTTTTTTAATATTTTTTTAGTTGTAGTTGGACACAATGTCTTTATTTTAGTGCTTTGTACGTGGTGCTGAGGATCGAACCCAGGGCCTCACGCCTGCAAGGCAAGCGCTCTACCGCTGAGCTACAATCCCAGCCCATCTTTCCTAGGTTTTTTAATTACTTTTATTCTGAACCCTCATCTGGGGCAATCTTCTTAATTTCTGCAACCTACCTTTTTTTCCTAGTCTTCATGATGGCAAATTACCAAGTCAATATCTCTATACTATATCCAAAAGGAGCTCCTAATTTTAAATCTTTCTTTATCCATCCTGTTTCCTCAGCCCTATGGTTCATGTGCTAGATCACATGCAATCACCTTCCAGTCAGATTATTTAAAAAGTCTTACTATTCCCCGTAAATGTAAGCTACTTCAATATTACTCTGTTTGTTTTCATTGTATCGGAGAAATTAATTCCTCATGCTTTCTAATGCAGAAATGTAATAGACAAATATGATGAATGGTATATTAAAACATGAACTCATAGTAAACAAAATCAAAACAAATTTCAGGGCAACCTACTTTTCTTATTTCTATTTATCTCATAGGAATTTGACCATGGTGGATTTGTTGATTGCTAAGCACAGTATTTTATATTAAAAGACTTGATAAAAACAGGTATAAATATATTTTTGGAAAATGTAATTTTATTCAGAAATACAATGTTTTAACACAGAACAAGAAAAATGTGAAAGACGTATCATAGAAGTAGTCTTATGAAAAAGATTACTTTTAATCTTTTTGTGTTCTATTTTTTTAGCAGTCTAATATGCATTAGGCACTTGGTTGTCCTTACACAAAATGTAATTATTTATAAGCAAGACTCATGGGCCCAATTTAGGATGTGCATCATTTGCATATTAGACTTCTGGCTATTGTTAGAGAGATTTTTTCTAGGATATTCTAGACATATAATAATACAAGTTATAATGGACATCTATCCTAGCAGTTGTCCCACCATTTGGTAGTACAGAAATAGCACTGTAAACACAGGGTACTACTACCTGTAGTAGATGGACAGTGTTACTATTTGGTTATTCTGACTTTTTTTAATGCTTCTTCTGAGATCCACCCACAAACTATGCAGGGTGCTCTGCTTAGTTCTTCATACATGCTTACTATCAGTAGCTCCAAATATGTGTCTCTCATGAGAAATCTATTAGAAAAATCTATTAAATCTTAGACATTATGAATTACAAAACACCCTCTACACTTCAAATATAAAAATTGAATGTATCTACACTAGGGTTACAGTAACCTTGATGAAAAAAAAAATGATGTTAAAAAATATATAAAACACATGATGTTCATTCATTTGGATAAGGAGGCCATGGTTCAAAGGACTGCTAAAGGGGTGGGGAGGGCGGGAGTTGTTAGTATTAAAACAAAGTCTCTAAACATGATTTAATAGGTAATCAACCTGTTACATAAGGCATATTTTCATCTCTAAGTGGTAAAATTTAGGAGGTTATATTCTTCATGAAGTGTTTTTGCATAAAAACTATAATGTGAATTGACAAAAGGAGCACATCCATTTTTGCAAGAATGCCCACTCTTATTTGTAAAAATCTCTTTAGAAGTTCACCCCGCTTTGACAGTCTTCAAAAATCCATATCCTGAGAGCTGTTCCAGCGATGAGGAAGGCTTTCAGCATGGGGCTGTTATCTCAGCTCACACTGCTGATAGCTCTGCTTGCAATGAAAAGCTACTGCTGGGAAAAGGCATGTAGTAGTCTTGAAGCTTAAATCCCACTGCCAAATAGTAGCCTGTTTTATGAGAATGCACTGGGAGAAAAGATTCCAGGTAGTAGGTAGGAAATGTCTTACCTTCTTCATACAACTAAATTTTGCAGAGAACAGAGAAAGCTATAGTCATTGGCCTCCTTTTGTTACATATCTGGATCAAAAATCCTAGATATTCACATTGAATTAAGCCTGTAGTAGATGGACAATGTTACTATTTGATTATTCTGACCTTTTTTAATGCTTCTTCTGAGATCCACCCACAAACTATGCAGGGTGCTTTGCTGATGATTAATGGCACACATTCCTATTAAGAGTTCTGAAGGAAGAAATTGAAAAGAATGTCAAATGATTCATCATCTCATTATCAGCCAGCTGTCTATCACTTAAGTTCAGAGGCACTATTTTTGTCTCTTAACATTTGAAACTTTCAAAAAACAGCTGACATTTTGTTCCTGAGTGTGTAAAACCATTTTAAATTGATACAATTTCCATATATAATCTATTCATTCTCTATGACTTATTAATAAACCCATCAGTATTTATTGAGCACATATATTGTTCTAGTTTGACTAGAAATCATTAGAAAATCACAAGAAACATAATATCATGGTTCTGGCTTAAAGAATATCCTTGTCCTTACTAAAGTCTTATAGTAAGGACAACATGGGCCACCAGGAAATAGAAATATTTAAGTAAGTATCGTAATGTTTAAAATAAGTACATCTAAGAATATAATAGAGAAGCAATAACAAAGGCTGAATAAGTTGAAGTGGTCAATCACAGAAAGAAATTAGAGCATGAACTTGAAAAACTGATGAAATTTATACAAGAAAGTATCACGTGGATAGCTGTTTAAAGTTGGGAGAACCTGAGAAGCAAAGAAGTCAACAGACTCAAAAAATAATTATCTACTTATTTGGAAAATACTATGTGTAATTTCCAAGGTGCAATACAAAGAATAGGCCGTAAAAACTGACAACTGCTGACAAAAAAAATGTATGAATGTAATGCATGCATCACGGGTCAGGAAGTAAAATGGACTATAAAACATACCACCTGGGAATTTGCACAGAGGAAAAACAAAAGGAAAGTTTCTAGCAAGATGAGACAAAAGACATGTTTTATAGAATGACTATATTTCCTGAGAAAATTCTTGGGGTTGGTTTTAGGCAGTAAACACAATTGTAGAGATAAAGTGATATGCCAGTATTTGGGACATGCAGGGCATTGATAAGGAAGACTGGATGTCAGAGTAACAGAGTGAGCAATAAAGGGTAAGAGCCAGTGACCAGGTGAAGCAATTACTGACTGTCGTTATAAAATATTCCAATTTTATTTTGAAAGAACTGGAGAATCCTTGAAGGATTTCTATGAGAAGAATGATGTTTTCAAGTTTAAGATATATAATTCTTTAATTCTTTTTTAATTGTTCTATTGTGAGTATTCTTTATGTATATTATCAATAGATATGGATATCAAATTGGCACTGTAATATTATTCCTTGATTATGATGGAAGACACTTTAATACAAAATTGAAAGGAAGGAGAAATCTTAACCTTCCTTTAGGTACCAACTAATTAGGGAAAGTAAATGACATGAAGGAAACAATGAAAAATGTTTAAGACAAAGTAGCATATAGATAATATATTTTCATGTAGATTGTAAAAGTACAAAAAATGACATAAAAGCAAATGGACCCATTTACAACTATCACTTATTCATGAATTTTATCGTTTGTCCTATTCACAAGTTCACTGCTAAATAAGTACATTAATAACTTCAGTTCCATAATTGTTTTACAACCTGTGAATATATTTTCTTTTAAAAAAAAATGTTGAGCATATTGAAATCAGTATTGTATTTTCAGTAACCAAAAATAATGTTCTAGAAAACAAAACTTAATTTGGTGTGTGTGTCAGAGTTTCTGTGCTTCTTTCAAGAATTCTCAGAACTTAAACACTTTTTTCAAGAGAAAGTTTGGATTTCCTATCAGTTTAGTTTTGGTATTTCCCCCCAAATGTTTTTTTATCTGTTTTTCTACCATTCTAATATTAATATTTTACCCATAATTTCCCCATAGTTCTAAAGTTATGTAACAGGAAGCAAAGGAAAAAGTGACGCAAATTATGCAAAAATCATTGCAATTAGCACCCACTTACTTAATCCTTACAGTGATTTCTAGAAGCCTAAATACAACTGGTTAAAAATAAAGGATAAAGGATAATGTACACATTGCTTCAGGGAAAGAAAAAGATTTGAGAAAGGAATATACTAATGCAAATTATATGTCAGTTAGAATTCACATTTCACATACTTTCTACTTAATACTAGAAAAAATTGAAAAGGAAGAGTGCAGAAGGAGAGATTTCCTGTGGAGATAGCTGCTGGAGGAGAAACAAAGCATAGGGTATTGTCTCTGGTTGTTCTCTCTGTGGTATCAAGACTGCCAACATTAAGCCTCATGGACTAGTCACCTGAGTAAACTGCAAATGTGCTTTGCTGTGATAATATCTTTATAACTAAGCATACCAATATGCAGTGTTATATTTATTGTCATTTCTCTCATCTTTTCAGAAAAAACAAGGGAAAAGTTATTCATTGCCTTTACTTATTAATAAGTGGAATTTCTTTAGAAAATAAAGTAGCTAAATAAAAAGTTATATATCTCTTTGTACATAGATGCTTATTTAGAAATAATATGATTAATTAAAAGTATTTCAGAACAATGATATAATTTATTTCATATAATTCTTATATAATTTTAACAAAGAGAGCATTATTCATAATTGGTAAGAAAAATATATCTTAATGAATATTTCTTCAAATAATTAATAGTAATTTCTAATTAGAAGGAGGAAATACAAATTTTATACTTTAAATAATTAAGTATTTTAGAAAGCTTATTTTAATAAAGAAAATCAATTCATATAAAAACTTGCCCACAAATACAAAATGTAACAATAATAAATCATAGAGTAAGATGGAATTTAGAATATAACAGACTTATCATCTGTATTCTCCATATATTAAAGATGATCTATAAAGCTTTTATTTTTCATTTTATAGAATCCAATTCATGAACACTGAGAAAAAATATTTTCCATTTGAGAGTAAACATCTCCCTCTTCTGGAGTTTTTATAAAATTCAGGAAACTACAGAATTCGCTGAATAAATCTAAACAATTTCAGTTCACCATATAGATGTATGTGAAAACTAATCAGTAGGTTCCAAACATAGCTCATGGTAGTGCTGAAAGTCTTTGCAATATGGATTTTATCGATTTAACATTTTTCTCATAATATGCTCTTTTTAATATTAGAATGCTTAAGTAAGAGTTTTAAATAATTTTATTAATAATGAGGAATATATATTGATGAGTCATGTATATTTTTTTCATTCATATGTCTAGTATTGTGAGTGTTGTGTTTGTATATTTTATATTTTTATCACCTTTGTATAAAAATTTACAAATATACAAACACAACACTCACACAATACCTTTTATACCCTTGTGGTTTCCTTAAGTTAAATATTTATCCAAATAAAGCTCATACATTTCCACAGTACTCACAACTAAGACTCGAATACCATCAAAACAAATGTACAAGTAATCTTTTAAGTCAATGCAAAGAATAATCAAAATATTGTTTTATTTTGCTCTTCTACTCCAAATTTCAGGATCTCCAAGACTTCATTTATGAGTGTAGCTCATAAGTGAGATCTCATTATGTGATCCAGCTTTTTCATAATTTTAGAAAATCATGAAATTTATATTATGAAATTATATATTATGAAATTTAAATCATGAAAATTACCAAAATTAAATGTGTGAAAAATAATGAATAAAGTGTTTATTTAAAAAAATAAAACTATGAAATCCTTCTTAGAAGCCTTACAAAATTTATTTATGATACATACCTATGGACTTGCCTAAAAATTTCCTAAAATTTATGTATTAATCAAAACCCAGAACAAAAAATTTTAAGACATTTTAACAACTTGGTTGCTGCCATCATAAATGTCATATGATAATCTGAATCAAAACAATATATTTTATAAAAATACATATTTTTAATTGACTGAACACTGATATTTAAACTTGAAAATAAAGGCTTTTCAAATATACAAGTGTTCTAATATTAAAGAAATTTACAAATATATTTTTATAAAATAGAAGTGTAATAAGGTATCTATGTTAACAAATTTGATGTGGAAATCCATCAATAAATTATTTATAGTAATTTTTAGATCCCTTTTGTTAGTTGTACTTATTTTATATCCTAGAATAATGAGAAAGGGCCACCTATAGAACCTAGTAAATACACACACACACACACACACACACACACACACGATACTGCATTGATTCAGAAAACAAAAATATTAACTTATTCTTGAAGTGATTAAAATGTTATCATTTCTATGAAAAAAATCCAAGCTATAAGAAGTACATCCACTATTTCCCACACAAAAATGCACACCTTATTTTTAGGTATAATTTTTAGGTACCCTTTTGAATTTATATTCAAACTCTTCTTGATAGCAAAATAAGAATTATTGGTTGCTATTCTTATTGCTTACCTTGTTTGATACTATCATTTTTATCTTAATTAATTTGCATATTATTCAGAGTTCTTTCTACATTATGGTTGTATTATGTCCACACTATATAATATAGAAAGTCATATCATACTTTCTGTGATGTTTTATACTAAATTTTATTTTGGATTATCATTGCGATTTTGAATAATTCTTCTATGCTGTAGTTGTTTAATAATGCATTACACCACTTTCAATTAGTAACAATATTTTAAATCTGTTTCCTACAAAAAGCAAAATACATGTTAAATACCTACTATTTAAATGCTTTAACAATTCACACAGCTTTTAGTAAATTATAGAATAATGACATAGTAACTGCTGTGCTTCAATCATTATGCCCCTACAGTTACTGATGAAAATTATTTCAATAATAGGGCAGCATCAATTGGCAATTAGACTTGGTTCTTTTTATAGGGACCCTTCAATACTTTGGTCTGATACTAAAGAAAATGCAGATCAGAAAAGTCCTTCTTTGTCTAAAATAACCCACACATATCATATCTACAGATGTACCTCCTTAAAAAATGAAGAAATAATGGCATCTTATTAAAATGCTTGCTTTCTTCTAAATTTGAGTTAAATTTGACTTTGTGTGACTTCTAAGTTTTATTTACAAAACATCTCCAATCTCTGACATTAAAAAGTAATACAGAGAATTAACATTTACAGTCAGTAATTACAATAAGACTAATTTGCAGAATACTTATTATTTGAAATATATTTTTAAATATCTATTTAAATAACTGTAGGAATTATTTTTATAATCTAAATTATTATGTACATGTGTGATGATATTTATTATATTTAAAAGTAGAATTTATGATTATTGTAAATACCAAACTTGATTTAAAACACTTAAAACAAAATAAACGTAAAAGTGGAAACTCCAGCAATTTGCCCAGCTGATTGGATCCTTTATGCTTCTAGAATATGTTTGTAAAATATGCACTCCTCTATGTAAAGTGGATGTACTCCTGTAAAGAATCAACTGCTATCCAAGCACAGCATTACCTTTGGTCACAACTTTGTGTGTGGAACAGACTTGTAAGAGGCAGCCAAAACTGGGTAAAGGAGATAAGGCAAAGAACATCATCTAATAAGGACTATTAGCTCTTCACTGATGCCAGGATAACTGACAGTAATCTTTAAACACATCACTGAAAAAAGTGTGAAATAAATGATTGACAATTAAATATGGATGATAGGCACACCATGAACAAGAGAAAGGAAATGTAAAGAAACAGTGGAATAATGATTTATAAAAGTATTTAATTTCAGAATATGGATACTAACTCTCCATTTGCCCTCAAATATAAATGTTATTCTAAATTAGAGGTTATGATATAGAGAATTACATAGTAAAATTAATAACTGAATATTAGTAAATCAGAAGAATGTCATAAAAATGGCATGATCCATTGTAGTACTCTTAAATAAGTTATATATATATATATTTAAATGATGCTTTTTATTAATTTTAACTGTAATTTTATAGTAATATAATTTAAATATTACCACTATCTATAATTTTTTAATTTATTTATTCTACTGAGGTATACATGATAGCAGAATGCATTTTGATTCATTGTACACAGATGGAGCACAACTTTTTATTTCTCTGGTTGTATGTGATATAGAATCACATCATATATGCAGTCATACATGAAGCTAGGGCTATGATGTCCATCTCATTCCAACATCTTTCCAGGTCCCATACCCCCTCCTTCTTCACTCCCCTTTGACCAAAATTCCTCCATTCTTCCCATATTCTTTCTCCCATTATGGATTAGCATCCACTTATCAGAGAGAACATTCGGCATTTGGTTTATGATGATTGGCTTACTTCACTTAGCATGATATTCTCCAACGCCATCCATTTACCTGCAAATGCCATAATTTTATTCTCTTGTATTGCTGAGTAATATTCCATTGTGTATATATACCACAGTTTCTTTATCCATTCATCTATTGAAGGGCATCTAGGTTGGTTCCACAGTTTAGAGATTGTCAATTGAGCTGCTATAAACATTGAAGTGGCTGTGTCGTTGTAGCATGTTGTTTTTAAGTCCTTTGGGTATAGACTCAGGTGTAGGGTGGCTGGGTCAAATGGTGGTTCCATTCCAAGTTTTCTAAGGCCTCTCCATACAGCTTTCCAGATTGGTCGTACCAATTTGCAGTCCCACCAGATATGTATGAGCGTATCTCATACATATCTCCTCCTTGCCAACACTTATTGTTGTTTGTATTCTTGATAATTGCCATTCTGGCTGGTGTGAGATCAAATCTTAGAGTAGTTTTGATTTGCATTTATCTAATTGCTAGAGATGTTGAACATTTTTTCATATGTCTGTTGATCAATTGTATACATTCTTCTGAGAAGTGCCTGTTCAGCTCCTTAGCCCATTTATTGATTGGGTTATTTGTTTTTATGGTGTTAAGATTTTGAGTTCTTTATATATCCTGGAGATTAGTGTGTTCCATCAGATGTGCATGTAGCAAAAGTTTGTTCCCAGAATGTAGGCTCTCTGTTCACTTCATTGATTGTTTCTTTTGCTGTAAAGAAGCTTTTCAGTTTGAATCCATCCCATTTATTGCTTCTTGATTTTACTTCTTGCGCTATAGGAGTCTTGTTAAGGAAGTAAGGTCCTAAGCTGACATGATGAAGATTTGGGCCTGCTTTTTATTTTATTAGGCATAGGATCTCTGGTCTAATTCCTAGGGCCTTGGTCCACTTTGAGTTGAATTTTGTGCATGGTGAGAGATAGGGATTTAGTTTCATTTTGCTGCATATAGATTTCCAGTTTTCCCAGCACCATTTGTTGAAGAGGCTGTCTTTTCTCCAGTGTGCATGTTTGGCTCCTTTATCTAGTATAAGATAACTGTATGTAAGTGGGTTCGTCTCTGTGTCTTCTATTCTATACCATTGGTCGACATGTCTATTTTGGTGCCAGTACCATGCCGTTTTTGTTACTATAGCTTTGTAGTATAATCTGAAGTCAGGTATTGTGATGCCCCTTGCTTCACTCTTCTTGCTAAGGATTGCTTTGGCTATTCTGGGTCTCTTATTCTTCCAAATGAATCTCATGGTTGCCTTTTCTATTTCTATAAGGAATGATGTTGGGATTTTAATTGGAACTGCATTGAATCTATATATCACTTTGGGAAGTATGGCCATTTTGACAATATTGATTCTGCCTATCCAGGAGCACGGGAGATTATTCCATCTTCTAAGGTCTTCTTCAATTTCTTTCTTCAGTGTCTTGTAGTTTGCATTGTAGAGGTCTTTCACCTCTTTTGTTAAATTGATTCCCAAGTTTTTTTTTTTGTTTGTTTTATTTTGTTTTTGAGGCTATTGTGAATGGGGTAGTTTTCCTAATTTCTCTTTCAGAAGATTTATCACTGATGTATAGAAATGCAATTGATTTATGGGTGTTGATTTTATATTCTGCTACTTTGCTGAATTCATTTATTAATTCTAAAAGTTTTCTGGTGGATTTTTTTCTTCTGGGTTCTAATTATAGAATCATGTCATCTGCAAATAATGATAGTTTGAGTTCTTCGTTTCCTATTCATATCCCTTTAATTTCTTTCATCTGTCAAATTGCTCTGGCTAGTGTTTCAAGGACTATGTTGAATAACAGTGGTGAGAGAGGGCATCCCTGTTTTGTTCCCGTTTTTAGAGGGAATGCTTCCAATTTTTCTCCACTTAGGATGATGTTGGCCTTGGGTTTAGCATAGATAGCTTTTACAAAGTTGAGATATGTTCCTACTCTCCCTAGTTTTTCTAGTGTTTTGAACATGAAGGGGTGCTGTATTTTGTCAAATGCTTTCTCTGCATCGATTGACAAAATCATATGATTCTTATCTTTAAGTCTATTGATGTGATGGATTACATTAATTGATTTCCATATGGTAAACCAACCTTGCATCCCTGGAATGAAGCCCATGTGATCATGCTGCACTATTTTTAAAATACGTTTTTGTATGCAATTTGCCAAAATTTTATTGAGAATTTTTGTGTCTATGTTCATCAGGGACATTGGTCTGAAATTTTATTTCTTTGATGTGTCTCCGTGTGGTTTTGGTATCACAGTGATACTGGCCTCATAGAATGAGTTTGGAAGGGTTCCCTTCTGTTCTATTTCTTGAAATAGTTTGAAGAGTATTGGTATTAATTCTTCTTTGTAGGTCTTGTAGAACTCAGCTAAGAATCCATCTGGTCCTGGGTGTTTCATGGTTGGTAGGCTTTTGATGGCATCTTCTATTTCTTTGCTTGAAATTGATCTGTTTAAGTTGTGTGTGTCCTCCTGGTTCAGTTTGGGTAGGCCATATGCTTCTAGAAATTTGTTGCTGTCTTCAGAGCTTTCTATTTTACTGGAGTATAGATTTTCAAAATAGTTTCTAATTATCCTTGGTATTTCAGTAGTGTCTGTCATGATATTTCCTTTTTCATTACGAATTTTAGTACTTTGGGTTTTCTCTCTTCTTTTCATTAGAGTGGCTAAGTGTTTGTCAATTTTATTTAGTTTTGCAAAGAACCAGCTTTTTGTTTTGTCAATTTTTTGAATTTTTTTTTTCAATTTTGTTGATTTCAGCCCTGATTTTAATTATTTCCTGTCTTCTACTTCTTTTAGTGTTGGTTTATTGTTCTTTTTCTAAGGCTTTGAGATGAAGATTCAAGTCATTTATTTGTTGAATTTTACTTCTTTTAATGAATGAGCTTAATGCAATGAACTTTCCTCTTAGCACTGCCTTCATGGTGTCCCAGAGATTTTGATATGTTGTATCAGAGTTCTCATTTACCTCTAAGAATTTTTTTTATCTCTTCCCTTATGTTTTCTGTTATCCATGCATCACTCAATAGCATATTATTTAGTTTCCAGATGTTGGAGTAGCTTCTATTTTTTAATCTACCATTGATTTCTAATTTTATTCCATTATGGTCAGATATGATTCAGGGTAGTATCTCTATTTTTTTGTACTTGCTAAGACTTGTTTTGTGGCATAACATGTGATCTGTTTTGGAGAAGGATCCATGTGCTGCCGAGAAAAAAGTGTATTCACTCATTGATGGATGGAATACTCTATATATGTCTGTTAAGTCTAAATTATTGTTTTCTTGAGTTCTATGGTTTCTTTGTTTAGTTTTTGTTTGGCAGATCTATCCAGTGGTGAGAGAGTGTTAAAGTCACCAAGTATTATTATGTTATGGTATATGTGATTCTTGTAGTTGAGAAGGGTTTGTTTGATATACATAGATGCCTCATTGTTGAGGGCATAGATATTTATGATTGTTATGTGTTGTTGATATATGATTCCATTAAGAAATATGAAATGTTCTTCTTTATCCCTTTTTACTAACTTTGGTTTGAAGTCCACTTTATTTGATATGAGGATGGAAACCCCTGCTTGTTTATGCAGTCCATGTGAGTGATACATGTTTTCCCACCCTTTCACTTTCAGTCTGTGGATGTCTTTTCCTGTGAGATGAATCTCTTGAAGGCAACATATTGTTGGGTCTTTTTTTTTATCCAGTCTGTCAGTCTATGTCTTTTAATTGATGAGTTAGTCCATTCACATTCAAGGTTATTATTGAAATATGATTAATAATCCCAATCATTTTGGTTTATTTTTGGTTTTTACCTTGACTTGGTTTCTCCTTTGATTGGCCTTTTTTTAAAAATGTAGTTCCTCTCTTTGTATGTTTTCACTGTTGGTTATCATTTCCTCCTCCTGAAATACTTTACTGAGAATGCTCTGTAGTGCAAGCTTTCTTGTTGTAAATTGTTTTAACTTCTGTTTATCATGGAAGGTCTTTATTTCATCATCAAGTCTGAAACTCAATTTTGCTGGATATAAGATCCTTGGTTGGCATCCATTTTCTTTCAGAGCTTGGTATATCTTGATCCATGATCTCCTGGCTTTTAAGGTCTGGGTTGAAAAATCTGCTGAGATCCAAATTGGTCTCCACTATATGTAATCTGATTCCTCTCTCTTGCAGACTTTAAAAGTCTATCCTTATTCTGTATGCTGGACATTTTCATTACAATATGCTTTAGTGCAAATCTGTTGTAATTTTGTACATTTGGTGTCCTGTAAGCCTCTTGTATTTGATTTTTCAATTCATTTTTCATGTTTGAGAAATTTTGTTATTATTTCATTGAAGAGATTGTGCATTCCTTTGGTTTGAAATTCTGTGCTGCCTTTTATCCCAATAAATCTTAGATTTGGTCTTTTGATGCTATCCCATAATTCTTGGATGTTCTGTTCATGATTTGTTACCATCTTCACTATATGGTCAATTTTATTTTTAAGATTGTATATTTTGCCTTCATTATCCGAGTTTCTGTTTTCCAAGTGACCTGGTCTGCTGGTGATGCTTTCTATCAAGTTTTTTATTTGGTTTATTGTTTCCTTCATTTCAAGAATTTCTTATTGTTTTTTTTTTTTTTCACAATCTCTAGCTCTTTCTTAATTTTTTGCTACCTGTATTTGCTCCCTTATATCCTTGTTGGTGTGATCAATGGTTGCCTTTATTTGCTCTCTTATCTCTTTGTTGGAGTGATCAATGGTTGCCTTTATTTGCTCTCTTCAGTCATTTTTTAATTTGCAGATGATTTTAATTACATACATTCTGAATTCTTTCTCTGACATTTCATCAACTATGCTGTGAGTAGATTCTATTGTTGTAGTATCTTGGTTTATTTGGGGAACGTTGTTCCCTTGTTTTTTCTTGTTGATTATGTATCTTCCTTTCTTGCAATGCCAGTCTAAGGTATTGGGTATTGTGTTTTCTATCCTATAATCTTGTAGTGGCACTACAGATTACCTGTATCTCACCTTGGAGTTTACTTCCAGTCTCCAGAAGGTGTTCCCAGATGGACACTACTGCCACTAAAGAAGGTGGCAGCAGTAGTGGGTAGTGGAGGTAACTCAAGATGGTAGTGGGAGTGGCCCAAGATGGATGCAAACACTTTCAGAGATGGGGTTAAAAGGGTGGGACTTACAGTGGCTTTGGGCTAATTGATCGGACATGTAGCACTTTGGCGGGCCACTGCCTCCAGGTCCTATCTGTTGACCCAAGGTAGAGGTTAGTATATAGGAAGGACTATTGGGATGGCTGCAGTGTACAAGATGGATACAGGAAGGGAGCAATAACATGGATCCCCACTATGTGCAGGGGCAGTCCTGGGCCTGGGCTCTCACATAGACCTTTGAGTGCAGTCCTAGCCCTGATCTTGGCCTGGACTCTCTCAGGGGTCCCAGGTGGTGGGACTAGTCTTGTGACTGGGTTCCTGCAAATTGGCAGGGGCTCTGGCACCAAACTGGGGGCAGTCCTGGGCCTCAGGTGGTGGGGCCCTTAGGGGTAGTCCTTCTCCTAGGTATGGGTTCCCTTGTGGGTCTGCAGATTGGTGGGTAGCAATCTTGGGCTGGACCTTGGCTGGGCTTCCAAAGAGGTCCCTAAAGGTGGTCCTGGGCCTTGACCTGTTTTCCCGCTGGTCTGCAAGGATTCTGGCACCAAACTGGGCCTCACTTAGGTCCAGTCTCCCACAGGGGTCCCAGGATGCAGTCCTGGGCCAGGATCTGGGTTCCCCTGTGATTGGCAGCTTGCAGTCTCTGGTCTGACCTTGGCTGGGCTCCTGCAGAGGACCCTGAATGTGATCCTGGGCCTTGGCCTGTCCTCCCATTGGTCGGCAGGGACTCCGGTGCAGATCTCTCTATAATGGTTTTATAACATTTCAATTGTGAAAACATAGAATAATACCAAAACTTTCCATTTAGTCATCCCTTTCATTCTGTGAAAGACTTATTACATTAAAAATATTTTTTAATTTTATACATGTAAATTTAATATTTAGCAATAGCACCTCTCTTGAAATATGTTTCAAGTAAGGATAAAATGCATGTTATAAATTTGGACAAAATTTTTTTCTTTTAGGTCCATATTGCAGAAAGAACCCAAGATATGAAACAATTGAAGCCTTCGAATTTAGGGCAAATATTTGCTAGTATTCTAAGCTTACCAACAACTTTAAACCTATAGAAGTTGTTTTTTTTTAATTTGTAACAAAGTCAGGTATTATAAATTAACCACTTTGACTACCTCATAAGTCAGTAATAATTAACCACCTATAACAATTGTGAATCAACTATTCCAACATTTTCCACAAATACTATAGGATTTTTTTTCATAATACTAAAAAATAAATGTTGTTTGTGAAATGGTATCCAATATCACAAGAGTAATATGTTGAATTATTATAATATTAGCCATCCTACATTTATACATTTATTATTTTCTTGAAAAAATACATTAAAGCAACAGTTTAAGAAAATGTGTGTTCTCTAAGTATCTGAGGGAGACATTCAAAAAATAATTTCTGAAAGGAAAGCATAAAACAAAAAAGAACTGAAGGAATCATAATCAGTTGCATAATCATAAATTGCCTAATATAGCCGTTGATTGGATGCTATTTTTCAAAGGAAGTAGTGCTGTGGCAGATCTTTGGAGAACACTTCTTATGCATGTTTTACTTGATCTTACTGTGCCAAGGCCTATAAAATCATCTTGTTAAAGGGTAACTTTTAATTTTGCATAAGTTTTCTTAACATTTTGAAATGTAGAAATGGAGGAGAAAGTGTAAAACTTAGTTAACAAAAGTACTCTGCATCATACTAGTCTTATTTCATCACATCCTTTTATTTGGCATAAACTTTGAAAAAAAAACATACTTTCTTTAGTTTAAAATGAAGCATACTTTATATAATGCCTTGTAGATATTTTATTTTATTTTTAATATTTTGTTTTAGTTGTAGATGGACACAATGTCTTTATTTTATTGCTTTGTATGTGGTGCTGAGGATCGAACCCAGGGCCTCACGCATGCGAGGCAAGCGCTCTACCACTGAGCTACAATCCCAGCCCCCCTTGTAGATATTTTAAACTATCACTTTATATTCAGTCTAACAATATATAATAATGGCATCTGGATAAGATTCTCCTGAAAAACAGAATTAATAGTATGTAGAGTATGTGTGTGTGTGTGTGTGTGTGTGTGTGTGTGTAGGGGAAAAGAGAAAGAAAGAGAGATTTAATGTAATTAGCTCACACAATATTGAGGAACTGGCACATTTGAAATCTCTACTGCAGGATGGTAGGCAGCATATCCAAGGAAGAGTTGATGTTATGGTCTCAAGTCTAGAGGGACAGGTGGAATAACTTCTTCCTGGGGGATTACATTATTTTTTCTGAAGTCTTTCAACTGACTGAATGATCCTACTGACAGTATGGATATTAATCTGCTTTACTAAAATTCCATTGATTCATACTGTAATCGCACCTTTTCATAGTTTCAGAGTAACATTTTGATTCTCGTTGGCAAAACAAAAACAAAAACAAAAAGCTGGGTATCATGTCCTACCTATATTGACACACACAAAAAAAACTATCACAATATAAAATAAGTAAAACAATATAATGTAAACTTTGAAATGTTATTTGGCAACCAGGATGAAGCACCTACACTCGTGTACTACCTAAATATCATTATCTAGGTAGATTTGTGTATAAAATATTTTATCTAGAATACTAGATGACTCCTCCTAACTGGCAAAATTACTATTATAAAAGATACTGTTATTTTACTCTTTCTCCTTGGACAACCTGTCATTTTCTAATCAAATCCTTCTGGATCTGTGTTTAAAGTGTGTAAAATAAACTGTAATTAAGAATCTACATTATTATGAGCATGACTTTAGTTTTGACATCTCTTTGCTTGTGAAATATACTAAGTCCTGAATAAAAAATATCTTTTCTCATATCCATATTACAGATGTTTTCTTCATGTTTTGCCTTGAAATCCCCTGTTGCTTAAATATTACATAAGATACTCCTCTTAAGACAAAAACCTTAATAATCTGACCCAATTTTGGTGTAATTTTAGGTATAACTCCAGATTCTGAGCATTTTTTTATCTCTACTAATGATTAGTGGCAATATATGTATTCTATTCATTCCTCCCAACTCGATCCACTCTTTTAACTACTTTTGCCTTCTTTTTATTGTTTTTATTGCTCTTCAAAATTTTTGTCTTTTATCAGTTGACTATAGTTAGATTTTGGCAAACTTCCTGTATGGACCTCTGCTTTAAAGGAATCTAAATTTATGTACAGGGTGGGTCCCTCATCACCTTTAAATGTTCCACCTTTTATAACAATATTACACTGACTACTAGATTTTTGAAGGTGACACGTTCAAACCAGAGCTCTACATTTTCATCAAGTTTCTCTGCCTTCTTTCCTTCCTTGACTAGTGTATAACGTCTATTTGCACCACATTCGAAGATTCCAAAGTGGAATCTTTATCTTCTAATATGCCCTATCATCACATCAACACGTTGATGCTTATAATATTCTTAAAATAGACACTTATTTTGAGATGCATAGGCTTCATTAATAAATATCATCAATTTGTTATCTAAACAGAGTTTACATCATTAAAATGCAAGTTTCTCATAGAGTACTTGGCATTTAATATGGCATTTGTAATAGGCATTAGTTATAAATGTGCTGAAAAAAGTCAGAGAATGAAGAAATATTACCAGATAATGTACAGATAATTTCATAATATATCTTTTAGTTAGCATGTAGGAAAGGACACCTTCCATCTCCATGCAGTGTACTGTCTGAGGCCTTAGGGAAATCACTATTTTTTATTCTTTTAGTAATCCTTAGGCTTTGAAGTTTTCTGAACTTGATTTTTAAATTTGTAGAAGTTGTTTGGATGTTTCATTGAAAAACTGATAATGTAATATTATTAAAAATTGCACTTTGGTTTATATTTATCTCTTTGCATTTTAAAACAAATATCAAATTTGAAAGTTAGGATCATTATTCAAAAGATACACTTGGGCTTGTTGAATCATGGATAAAGATGTGAAAGAACAGAGAAACTTTGTTGTAGTCACCATAAAGATAATGACTGTAGATTGGAGGTGTTCTTTACTATATGGGTAATCATTTCTCATGACCTCTTAAGCCACCTACAATCAATTCTGTGGTTATTGACACCAGTGAGAGCTATGCACATGTATTACAGCCTGTTACAGGTCATTCACGTTACAGGTCAAGGACAGTGCCTGGCATTAGCTTAATGGGAATATTTTCCTACTCCTCAAACTTATTAAACATATGATCTTATAATGGTAATGAGGGAATATCAAAACTAATAATCAGGTAAGCCATCAATAGAATTATTTTACCCATCGTGCTATTAAAAATTATATTTTAAAATTTTGACTATAAAATCAACAAGGATAATTGTATAAAATTCACAAAGTTTTCAACAACATAATTTAAGAATATTGGCTAAGCATTTGATTTTAAAATCTTTACCATAACACAAAGTAAGAAGATTTTCTAGGGCATTTATGGTCAAATTGTTGCTAAATCATGACTTTTAGCTACAAATTTTGAGACTGAAATAATTTTAACACATTTTTTTAAAATTAGTGTTCTTATGACTTTTATCATAATATTAGTACATCAATATATTTACAATTTTGTGAGCTGGTAGAGGATGCTTTATATAAAGTCTCAAGATTCTTTTATCTGTGACTAGGGTAAGATAAATGAATTAATGCTTTCTATAATAGCATGTTCCTATAATCTGTGTGCTTCTAGTTCCTGATTGTCAACATGTCTACTATCAGAACATGATTTATTAAAGTTTTACCTTCTTTATCCTTAACTAGTTTAATGTATGTAGGACAGTGCAAGGACATTGGCTAAACATGTTCATGATTGTCAGTTATTGTAGTCTATAACTTTTGTAGCAAAGTAAAATGGCTTTATCTGCCAGAAAGAAGAAAAAATGATTTCTCTATTTCAAGGTGGAAAATACACATTTTATGAGGCAAGGAACAAGTACTTTGAAGCTGTTTGAATGAAACTTTAATTTGTAAGGGAAATAAGCATTTTATTTTATTTTTATGGTTTGTCATTTTTATACTTAGATGATGAAATCTGATAAAATCAAGAACAGCTTCAGACTTTTAGTTGATTTTTGTTTCTCCAAGGTCAGAAAACCAAATCACTTTTTTTTCCCACTTTTGAATACCAGTTTTTAGCAAATTGACTAGTAGAGAAGCAGACACTGTGCTTAATGAGAAAAAAACAAAAGGATGGAAAAAATAAAGCAACATGAAAAATATGTCCTTATTTATGAAGTGGGAACACTGCTGGCAGGAAGACATAGTTAGATGAAATCTGCATGTGAAACCTGGGGGAGTCAAGCGTCAATGCAGAAAATTTTCATATTTTATGATACAACCTGTGTCCATACAATTGTAAAATTTACCATCCTTTGGCATGTACTATGCAAAGAATGTGGATTAGATAAAACTAGGTGACTGTACAGGTGATTGGCTTATCTGCTCATTCCTTCAAAATAAATGTTACTTTCCTCATGGTCATTAATACTATAGAATTCAAATCATCACTACTGTAAGTTACAGAATTTTAAATTGCTACCCTCACTTTTATTCTGTAATATTGGTAATTAGCTTAGACATATTTAAACAAATTCTCAAAAATTGTATCAGGGGTGGGCTGGGATTGTAGATCAGTGGTACAGCGCTTGCCTCGCATGCGTGAGTCACTGGTTTCGATCCTCAGCACCACATTAAAATAAATAAATAATGATATTGTGCCCATTTACAACTAAAAAAAAATTTTTTTAACTGTATCAGGGAAACTACAACACATTTTTACTTCAGTAAAGTGAAAACACTAGACAGAGAAATATTTATTCCATTTGGTTTTGTTTTTGTTTGTTTTTAATCACCAGTAATTCAGTGGCAAATTCCCTATCAGTGTCCACAGCAATTTATTTAATTAAAACAATTTGACAGCTGGTAGAAACACCGTATTTGTGAATATACAAAAGAGGTGTGATGTAGATGTACTTTTGGAACTGAATCATCTGAAATGACATTTTTTAAAAATAAAGTTGTTTGCACATTTTGTTAGGGAAAACCTGCTGGAGATCATATTAGATATAGCTAATTCCGCTTGACAAAGAATTTTGAATGAAAACAGCAAAGGGTACTCCCTTCATTTCAGTGAGATAATTTTCTTCTATATATGTTTTTCTTTTCGTAGATATTGCCGCTAGTCACACTTGATGTTTCAGGTTGAAATTCCTTAGGAGATGGCTATGTCTCTTATTGGAACATATCTTCTCTAACAAAAGAGACAAAATTTTACTCATTCTTCCATTTCTATATCCTAATACAATATATACCATATTTTGGGAGACCAAAATATTAAATCTAAACTTTGTCTTCAAAAAGCACATAAGATAAGCACAAATATGATGATAAACAAATATTAGACCATTCCATGTGCCAGTGAACAGAAGTCAAATGGCACATCCTATATAATTTGTACCAGAGTAAACTGCCATGATGCTTTTAAAGATGAACTTTAATCAATAATCTAAACAACACAGTCAAGTAATAGTCTGTGACTTTGGAAATGGATCTTCCAGACCATAGAATCATTTTAAAAGTCAGCAGTATGGTGATCCTGCACTAATAGCTTTTTATGATATAACCTGTGTCTGCTCATTCATTTTATGTCTTTGAATATTTATATAACAGTTTTTTTCTCATGGCTTTTTCTCAATGACAATGCCCTTCGGGATGCATGCTAATCTGAGGAAGTATAGCAGCACAAGAATAAAGGGACCCACTTTGGCACTGAGAGAAATCATTTCCCAGTTTGAATCCACTACTCAGGTGCGAGGATGGCCTCACTCCAGGCCCACTTTTCTACAGGGTTGAATCCACTCAGCCCTGGGACTACTCAAGACTCAAACTTGTGCTCCCATATAAAAAGTGTGCTATTTGCCCTATCCAGTGATCACATCTACGTGATTCTAAACAGAGGATTCTCTTTAAATAATATAGTTTTGATCTTTTTAAAAAAGATAGGTGTTGTATAGTATAGGCCATAATTTCTGTCCTACTTTTCAAAGAAGTAAGTTTATACTAATTAACACTGTACACAAATTGATAACATAGTTTTACATTTTACATAAACTATGCTTCTTATAAAATTAAAAGGTACACTTGATGTAGATGTAAAGCATAGAGGAATTCTCCACAACACTTAAACAGCTGACCATTATGGGATTTTTAAAGTAAATCCAGTTCCACGGTATCTATTTTCTAGCATATTATGCATCTTCCACCTGCTGCCATTGTTTTCTTTTTTTTTATCACATTATTATATAAACGTATACCACCACTTTGTTTAATCAGGCCACACAGAATTTTCAAGGCATCCTAAATATAGTCATTGAATCATGCTACTCAAAATAAAATTGTAAACTAAGGCTTAATAACAATTTCAGTGGTTTATAATTCAGATCCCCAGAGATCTCAGACTATAGATATCTAATCCCCCAGAAACTTCTGAATTTCTTTGCCAAGTTTTCTTATATTTCACAATAATACAAAACTATTTAACAGTTTTTACTTATTTTGCATAATGTTCCACTTAACATAAAGTTTCCCATGAAAAAAGAGGTTATTACCTAAACCATTTTTTGTCCCTCAATCATATCAAAGAATTTTCTGTTTTCATTTATCATAATAGACAGGCCATCATCTGTGTTAATTCTATTTTATATTAATTAGGAAAAATTGTTACATAAATATTCAAAGACATAAAATGTGATTTTTGGAAATACTAATTTAGAATTTAAATATTATGGAAAGATTATATTTCTATGTAAATTATTACTTTATTTTTAGTTCACAGTTTCCTTTGATTTTTATACCAATAAATTGAATAAAAGAAGAAAATAGATATTTTCAGTAGTGGTTTGAGTAATACATTGGACAAAAACAAAGTAAATATAGAAAAATAGAATTATGTTTTAGTTTTTAGCAATATAATTACACAAAATTCTGGGATTCATTGTGAAATATTGATATATGCACATAATTTTCTCTCTTTCATTCCCCAGTG
>PVHX01023951.1:0-24838 GCA_004024805.1 Geosciurus inauris
GTACGTGGTGCTGAGGATCGAACCCAGGGCCTCACGCATGCGAGGCAAGCGCTCTACCGCTGAGCCACAATCCCAGCCCATTGGTGACCATATCTTAATCAGCTTTCCTCTACCACCCTTCTGCCAGGATGTCCTGCCTCACCTGGTACCCATAGTAATGGAGTCAGCTGTCTGCAGATTAAGACCTCTCAAGCCATGATCCCCAAATAAACTTTTCCTCCACTAATATTGTTCTTGTCAGGTATCTTGGTCACAGCAATGGAAAAATATGACTAAAATTTCTGTATTGTGATGGAGATTGGGAAAAGGAATACATCTTGAAGCATAATACCTGGGATAGACACCATAAAGGAAAAGACAAATGGATTTGCCTCTTAGCAAACAACTGTACCCTATACATTTAACATACTGTAAATCAAAACTTAAAGGAAAACAGCAGGTAAAACATTTATAATATACAATGATCAATTGTTAAATATTTTAATATATAAAAGCTAATCAATAATAAAACATTAATAAGTAGTTAAGTGAAAATGGGGAGATCAATTTATTAAGAGGTACAAATTTGAAACTTATATAGACTCACTTATAACAAAATATAAATTGAAATGAGAATGTTCCTCTTATCTATAATATTGAGAATGATAAACACTAAGTATGGCTAGTATTAATGAATTTATATGAAATAAATCATACACTATAGTTGATAGTATTTATTGTTGAAATTTTTGGATAACAAATGGTCATATGTTTTGTTTTTTTTTAATTTAAAAAAGTTTTTTTAGTTGTTGATGGATCTTTATTTTGTTATCTATATGTGGTACTGAGGATAGAACCCAGTGCCTCACACATGCTAGGCAAGCACTCTACCACTGAGCTAGAGCCTCAGCCCCTGGTCATATGTTTTTGAAGCATTATAAATATGAAATTTTTAGACTTAGTCATTCATCTTTTATAAATTTACTCTTTAATGCCTTTGCTATAAGAGGACTAATGAAAATTTACTAGGTTGTTAATCATAGCATTTGTTTAGTGTGTGTTAATCTCTGTATTAATGGGCTTAAGAAAAGGTTTACAATAATTAAATAAGTGAAAAATCCAGCTACACACTTGTGTATAATTTAATCTTGGAGAGACAATCAAATACACACACATACACAGACACACACAATGTGAACTTCAATGTGGTAGTACATATAGAGTTAATTTGTTCTTATTTGAAATTTTGAACTTGCTGCAGTGAACATGGGATGTCATTATAGGTATACAAATATTCTAAATAAAAATATATATTTACAAAACATTCTAAGAAAACTGCAAACTAAGATCAACATATTTTATTATTCAGCTAAATTCTGATTAATTCTGGGAAAATTACATTTGTAAAAATTGTGGCATCAAATTATACATAGAAAAATGTTTCCAATTACTCCATTTCAATAAAAATATTATTAGTCTGATTAAAAATAATGGGTAGGTAGTTTAAAAACATGTAAAAGAGTAACCAAATTAAATTCTGCCTAAATTCTCAGCATAAATATGTAATATCCAATAAGTGTTGATTTAGCCTTTTTAATTATTTTGTATATTTTTTCATTAATACAGAAGAGCAAAAATAATGCGTAGTTAATGGGGGACCATGTGATGCTTTGATATATGTATGTATGTAATGCTTTTGATATGTGATTATTGCATAATGATTAAATCAGGCTATAATTATCTATTTCATCATTTATTATTTATTAGTGGTGAAATTTTTCAAAATCTTTTCTTCAAGTTTTTTGAAATGTTCACTTGTACATTTGTTATCTACAGTGGCTCCACTGTGCAATAGCACATATAAACTTCTTATACCAATCCAACTCTAACTAGTAGCCAATTAACAATCATTCCATATCTTTCTCCACCCTACTTTCCATGGAAGCTTGTAAACACCATATACTCACTGCTTCTTTGAGATCAAATTTTTAGATTCCAGATATGAGTGAGTTCATATAGTGCTTGTTTTTTGTACTTGGCTTATTTAACTTAATGTAATTGTAATTGACTCCAGTTCCATCCTTGTTATTGTAAATTGCAGAATTTAATTATTTTTATGGTTTAATAGCATTCCATTATTTGTATGGACTGCATTTTCTGTATTAATTCAGCAATTGATGGAAACTTAAGCTGTTTCTGTTACTTGGATATTTTTTATTTTTTTTAATTTTAAAACAAAAGAATGCATTTCAAGTCATAGTACACACATAGAGCAAAATTTTCCATTTCTCTGGTTGTAAACAAGATAGATTCACACCATTTGTGTCTTCATACATGTACCTAGGGTAGTGATGTCCATCTCATTCCACCATCTTTACTACCCCTAAGACGTCTTCCTTCCCCTACCTCCTGTTTGCCCTTTCCAAAATTCCTTTATTTTTCCCATACTCCACATCCCCATCCCCATTATGTATCAACATCCACTATTCAGAGAAAACATTCAGCATTTGGTTTTTTTGGGATTGGCTTACTTCACTTAGTGTGATGTTCTCCAACTCCATCCATTTACTTGAAAATGTCAAAATTTTATTCTCTTTTATTGCTGAGTGATATTCCATTGTGTATATATACCACAGTTTCTTTATCCATTCATCTATTGAAGGGCATCTGGGTTACTTCCACAGTTTAGCAGTTGTGAATTGTGCTGCTATAAACATTGAAGTGGTTGCATTACTGAAATATGCTGTTTTTAAGTCTTTAGGGTATAGACAAAGGAGTGGGGTAGCTGGGTCAAGATTAGCACTCTAGCTGATGTTTGTGTGGCAAAAATTTGTCCCCAGAATGTAGACTCTCTGTTCACCTCATTGATTGTTTCTTTTGCTGAGAAGAAGCTTTTTAGTTTGAATCCATCCCATTTATTGATTCTTGATTTTATTCCTTGTACTTTCAGAGTCTTGTTAAGGAAGTTGGGTCCTAGTCCGATGTGGTGATGGTTTCGGACTACTTTCTCCTCTATTAGGTGCAATGTCTGTGGCCTAATTTCTAGGTCCTTGATCCACTTTGAGGTGAGTTTTTTGCATGGTGAGATAAATAGGTTTAGTTTCATTTTGCTACATATGGATTTCCAGTTTTCCCAGCACCATTTGCTTAAGAGGCTATCTTTTATGCAGTGTATGTTTTTGGCACCTTTGTCTAGTATGAGATAACTGCATTTATGTAGGTTGGTCTCTGTGTCTTCTATTCTGTACCCTTGGTCTACGTGTGTATTTTGGTGCCAATACCATGCCGTTTTTGTTACTATAGCTTTGTAGTATAGTTTAAGGTCTGGTATTGTGATGCCTCCTGCTTCACTTTTCTTGCTAATGATTGCTTTGGCTATTCTGGGTCTCTTAAGCTTCCAAATGAATTTCATGATTGCCTTTTCTATTTCTATAAGGAATGCCATTGGAATTTGAATTGGAATTGCAATGAATCTATATAGCACTTTGGGTAGTATGGCCATTTTGACAATATTGATTCTGCCTATCTAAGATGATGGGAGAATTTTCCATCTTCTACGGTCTTGTACAATTTCTATCTTTAGTGTCCTATAGTTTTCATTGTAGAGGTCTTTCACCTCTTTTGTTGTTTCCCAAGTATTTTATTTTCTTTTTGAGGTTATTGTGAATGGGGTAGTTTTCCTAATTTCTCTTTCAGAGGATTCTTCACTGATATATAGAAATCCATGCTGGTAGATGTAGGTCTGCACAGGAGCAGCAGCCAGGGGTCCTGTGGGGAAGCTGGAGGTCCCATGTGGGAGTATCAGCTAGGGGTCCTCCATGGGTGGGCCACCAGAGGTCCTGCATAGTGTGTGGGTGCTGGAGCAGGGGGTCCTGCAAGGGAGTAGGTCCTGTGCCTGCGAGCAGCCGGAATCCTGCACAAACACTGAGGCCTGGAGACTTGCCCAGGCATGCTGCTGGAATTCCTGAGTGGAGGCAGCTGTCAGGGGTCCTCTAATAACTCATAGAGAAACAGTATTCTCACTGCTTTAATCACAGGTCATGGAGAGTCTAGGTACTTAGAGTCCATCTAGGCTACCATCTTGGATCCCTTTCTCCTAGCTATTTTGAACAGTGTTGCAATAAATATGGATGTGCACATTCCTCCTGGATATACTGATTCCATTTCCTTTAAATGTATACCCAGTGCTGGGATTGATGGATGATATATGGTAAGTCTATATATAATTTTTGAAGAAACTCCATACTATTTTCTTTAATGCAATTCTAATATATACACATTAACTGTGTGCAAATATTTCATTTTCTCCACATTCATAGCAGTGATTTTATCATCAGTCTTTTTGATAACAACCATTGTTACTGGTTTGAGGTGGTATTTCATTTTGGTTTTGATTAGAATTTGCTTGATGACTACAGATGTTAAGTATTTTTCATATGGGTTAGCTTTCATACGTCTGTTTTTGAAAAATGTCTATTTAGGGGGCTGGGATTGTGGCGCAGTGGTAGCGTGCTTGCCTAGCACGCGTGAGGCACTGGGTTCGATCCTCAGCACCACATAAAAACAAAGATATTCTGTCCACCTACAACTAAAAAAATAAATAAATGTTTAAAAAAAAATGTCTATTTAGTTCTATTGTCCATTTCTAAAGTCAGGTTATTTCTTTGCTACTAAATTTTTTGAGTTCCTTATATACTTTGGATGTGAACTCCTTGTCAAATATATAGTTTCAAAATACCCCATTGTTTAGGTTCTCTGCAAATTGGTGATTATTTCCTTTATTGTGGAGAAACTTTTCAGTTATTTGGAATCTCATTTGTCAATATTTGCTTCTGTTTCCTGTGCTTTTGTAATCTTCTCCAAAAATCCTCGTCCATTCCTATGTCTTGAAGTAACTAAAATGCTTTCTAGTAGTAAGTTTCAGGTCTTATATTTAAGACTTTATTCTGTTTTCAATGATTTTGTAACTGGCAATAAATAGGTCTATAATTTAATTCTTTTGGATGTGAATGCCAGTTTTTTAAGCACAGTTTATTGAAAAGACTCTCCAAATTCCAATCCACATTTTAGCAACTTTGTTGAAAATTATCTTGCTGTCAATATCTGGGTTTTCTTCTAGGAATTTTATTCTGTTTGTATGTCTATGTGTTTGTTTTTATAATAATAGCATGTTTTGATTATTGCAACTTTGTTTTTTGAAGTAAGACGGTGAAATGCCTCCCTCTTTGTTCTTTTTGCTCATGATAGTCTTTGGCTATTCAAGGTATTTTGTGGTCCCATAGGAATTTTAGCATTGTTTTTTCTACTTTTCTCAATAATGTAATTCACATTTTGTTAGGCATTGCATTGAATATGTACATTGCTTGGGTGTTATGGACATTTTAGCAATATTTATTCTTCAATCCATTAAATAAGATGTCTATACATTTTTTAATTTTTAAAATTTTCTCATCAATGTTTTATAGTTTCCATTGTAGAGAGTTTTTACTTTTTTGTTAAAACTTTTCTGGTTGTTTTGTACATTTTTGTAGCTATTATTGCTTTCTTAATTTCTATGTCAGTAAATTTGCTATTGGCAAAAAGCAATTCTACTGATTTTTATATATTTGTATTAAACTCTGCATCTTTGTCGAATTCACATATTAGTTCAAATAGTTTTTGATATAGCTATTGGGATTTCTATATACTTAAGATAATGTAATCTGCAAACAGTGCTAATTTGATTTCTGTATTACTAATTTGAATTCCCATTTTCTCTTGTCTTTTGTTACAACAATTTGGTGAATAAAAGTCATTAAAATGGTAATCCTTAAAGGGGAATGGGTATAGTAAAGATGGTTGATAAAAAATATATATAAATATATATATATATATACTGTTCATTGAAAGTGCATATAAAGATGTTTAATATGAAGAATGTAATCTGCTTATAATTTTGTGCAAAGTTAGAAAAATTATGATTGTAATAATTTTTTTTTCTATTTGCCTCAACAAACATTTTCAGTGAATAGTGTGTACAGCTTCTGAAAATTTGTTTTTTTTTCTGTTATGTTTGATAACATGTATTTAAATGCAACTTTTGAGAAAAATAAATAAAAATTAAAATTTAAAAAAAAATGGTAATCCTTATTTTGTTTGAGATCTTACAAAGAGAAATATCAGGTTTTCCCCACTCAGTATAATGTTAGCTGTTGCCTTATTATAAATGTCTTTATTATGCTGCTTTACATTCTTTCCACAGCAAATTTGTCCAGTATTATTATCATGAAAGTGTTAACCAAAGGTACTATCTATGTGTGTTAAGATGATTTTATGGTTTTGGTCCCTTCATTCTGTTGATGTGGTATATTACATCTAGTGATTTGCATGTATTCAACAATCCTTACATATCTGAGATGAATCCCAATGGATCATTGTGTATAAAATTTACAATGTGCTTCTTAGTTTAGATTATTAACATATAGTAGAAGATTTTGAGTCTCTGGTCTTGAAGGATTATTAGCCTACAGTTTTCTTTTTTGTTGTGTTCTTCTCTGGTTTTGATGTGAGGATAAAGCTAGCCTTGTACAATGTACTTGGAAAAACTTCTTCCTATTCAAAGTTTTCATATCACTTAAGGGAAATTGGTATTGGTTCTTCATTAAATGTTTTGTAGAATTCAGCAGAGAGTCATCTGGTCCTTCATCTTTATTTACTGGAATGCTGCTTACTACTTACTTAAATTGTTACTACTTATAAACTGTTACTACTTATTTATCTGTTCAGTTACATATTTTTTCATGATTTAGTCTTGGTAAGGTGTATACCTTTTTATAGATTTTGTCCATCTCCTCCAGGTTTTGAAAATTTTGGCATAAAATTGTTCAAATTATCTTATTGACCTTTCATTTCTTTGTAGTATTATTTGTAATGCCTCTCCTTTCATCTCTGATTCACTTGATTCTTTCTTTTTTCTTAGTTTAGAAAAGGTTTTGTTTTATTTATCTTTTCTTTATTAGGATAAAAACTGATTTTTACTTGCATCTTTGTAGTTACACATGACAGTAGAAACCATTTTAATATAATAATAAAAACATGGAGTACAAGTTATTTTAATTAAGCCCCAGAAACTCCTCTGTCTCTGCACTCCCAATCATTACTCCCTTTCTACTTCCCTACTGATCTTTCTGCCATTTACTCATACTTTCAAAAAATAATTTCTTATGGATATATATGATGGTGAAATTCACTGTGATATATTCATGTATGTACATAGGAAAGTTATGTCAGATTCATTCCACTGTCTTTCCTTTTCCTGTCCTTATTCCACTCCCCTTTGTCTACTCCAGTGAACTTTTGTTCTTTTTTATCCCCCTAATTGTGGATTAGATTCCACAAATATATGAAAAAATGTTCAACATCTCCAGCAATTAGAGAAATTAAAATTAAAACTACATTGAGATATCATCTCATTTCAGTTATAATGGCAATTATCAAAAATGTAAGTAGCAATAAATGTTGCCAAACATGTGGGGAAAAGGGTACACTCATACATTGTTGGTGGGACTGCAAATTGGTGTAACCACTCTGGAAAGCAGTGTGGTGATTCCTTAAAAAAATTGGAATATAACCACTATTTGACCCAATTATCTCACTCCTCAGTACATAGCTGAAAGATTTAAAATCAACATACTATGGTGATGTAGCCACATCAGTATTTATAGCAGGACAATTCACAATAGATAATCAATAGAACCAGCCTAGGTGCCCTTCAACAGATAAATGGATAAAGAAAATGTGCTATATATACAAAATGGAGTATTACTGAGTCATAAAGAAGAATGACTTCATAACAATGTTGGGTAAATGAGTGCATCTGGAGACTATCATGCTAAGTGAAATAAGCCAATCCTTCAAAACCAAACATTTTATGTTTTCTCTGATATGTAGAAGCTAATGCACAACAAGGGCAGGGGAATAGAAAAAATAAAAGTTCAGTGGAGTAGACAAAGGGGAATGAAGGAAGGGAGGGGCAATTGGGATAGAAAATACAGTGGAAAGAATCTGACATAAATTTTCTATGTACATATATGAATACAGTAAAATGACTCTCACTCATGTACATCCACAAGGAATTAATTAAAAAATAAGTATGGGCAAATGGCAGAAAGATCAGTAAAGAAGGAAGAGAGTAGGGAATAGGGAGAGGGGAAGGGAAGGAGAGTTACTGGGGACTGAATGAGAACAAATATATTTGTTATTATCTTTTGCTGTATTAAACCCTTTATTATGACACAATGCCCTTTGTTACTGCTTGATATAGGTATGTCTACTTCTGCTATACATTGAATTCCATTTGCATAAAATATCTTCTTTTGTCCACTTATTTTCAGTCTATGTGTGTTTATGGAGGTGAAGTTTTTTTATCCATTCAGACACTCTGTGTCTTTTAATTGCATAGCAATCTATTTTCATTCAATGCAATCAACGTAAGATATTATCACAACAATTTTGTAACTTGTTTCCTAGTTTTGTTATAGTTAATTTCTTTCTTTCTCAGTCTCTTATAATCTTCTTTTGTAGTGAAGTGCAATAGTGTGCAATTACTGTAATAGTGTGTTTTAATTACTTGCTTATTATTTCTATTTTTTCTATAATACTTTTTTTATAATTCTAGTTGTAGATGGACAAAATACTTTTATTTTATACATTTATTTTATGTGATGCTGAGGATTTAACCCAGTACCTCACACATGTTAGGCAAGTGCTCTACCACTGAGCTACATTCCCAGCCCTCTATATAAATTTTTGCTTTTTGGTCACCATATTGACTTACTAAAACAATTTTTATTTAAAATAATAGCAACTAAACATCACTGAAAAGATAGAAACAGAAATAAACAAGAAAACAAGGGAAATATCTAGTAAGAAAACTTTACACATATTTTCCATTCCTTCCTACATATTGAATTTTTTATTCTTGCAATTTTATTAATATTGCACAAATAGTTACTGGATAGGCATCATCAAGCTGAATGAACTAAATTAACTATTATGGGAAAAAGTATTTTCTATGTTATCTAATTTAACAATAATTCTTCATACTGAATTTTTAACATCACAGTTTTCATTTTTCTATATTCTTTCTTTATATTAATGAAGCTATTATTTTTAAAATTTGTATCTTCATGTTAAAGATGTGAATGCTTTATGCCCCATACTTTCAATGTTAGAGGATTATGTGTTTGTGGTATAAGTACACCTATCAGCAAGTTTTTAACTTCCCATCCTTTCTTCTTACTCATTAATGTCTTTGTCAGTTTGAAGAACTTCCTTAAATATTTCTTATAGGAAAGTACTGGTGGAGATATATCCTCTCAGGTTTTGTTTCTTATGAAATGTCCTTATCTCCCATTCATTTCTAAAGTATAGCTTCCTTGGATATATCACTCGCAATGGACAATTTTTTCCCTTTAATGCTCTGATGGTCTCACTTTACTCTCTCCTGGTCTACAATTCATGTACTAAGAAGTTTGCTGAATTCAGAGACCTCGATTTGTTTGTTTCTTTTCTCTCACACCTTTGAGGATATTTTATCTACTGTTCATCTTTGAAAGCTTCATTTTAAGATGCTTTTGTGCATATTCATTTGAGTTTAATCTAATTGGTAACATTTATCTTTCTTATACTTTGATATTTGTATTCTTATTTAAGTTTGGAAAGTTTTCTGTTAATATTTACTTTAGTAGTTTTCTACCTTTTTGGCATACTTCAGTCCTTTCTGAATCCCAGCACTCAAAATATTTGCTCTTTTAATACTGTCCCCAAATTTTTATGATTTTTCTTCCTCCTCATTTTTTTCTGTTTTCTCCATCAGTTTTTTTCACAAAACATTTATTTTTTACTAGAGCATTATATTTATGCATATTATCTGGGTTCCTTTTGACATAATTATATACACAAGGAAATTTGATTTCAATCCCTATTCCCCCTCTACTTTCCTCCCCTCCTCCCTCACCCTTTGAACTCTCCTCTATTTTAATGATCTTCCTTTCACTCCTTTATCCACTTATTTTGATTGGTACTGTCTACATATACATAAAGAATATATTACCTTTGGTACATTCATATATATTTCATGATTTTTTTAGATTCATTTCATATTTCTTTCCCTTTCCTTTCCTTATCTCTTACTCTCATTTGTCTACTTCTACACCACTGATCTTCCTTATATTTTTGATGTTTGATCCTCCCACAACTGCCTTCTTCCCCCTATTTTTCTTTAGCTTCCAAATATAAGAAAACTTTTCAACTCATGATTTTTGGAGTCTGGATTATTTCACTTAGAATAATTTTGTCAATTTCCATGCATTTACCAGCCATTATTTCATTCTTCTTTATGGCTGAGAATAACTTCATTGAGTATATATGCCACATTTTCTTGTTCCATTCATCAATTGACAGGTTGATTGACAGGGTTGATTCCATAATTTCACTATTGTGAATTGTGCAGCTATGAACATTGTAGTGATTGTATTCCTATAGCATGCCAATTTCAGTTCTTTTGGACAAATATCAAGAAGTGGCAGTGTTAGTGTTAGATCATATGATGGTTCCATTTCTACCTTTTTTTTTTTTTTTTTTACTGGAGTTTCAGTAACTCATTGAGTCTGGGGTATGAGCAATGGCATGAAGGAGGGCCTGGCTCTTCTTTGTCTGAGTTAAATCACAAAAACACTATTGTAAACTTAGTCTCAGGTGTAAATAACCAACTTTCTGCCATCCAGAGAGATGCCCAGTCTGTGTGGTGCATTGCATCCTTGTGATGACAATCATGTTTTCTGTGGGCCTGCAGAAGAGTAGAGCATCTGATGGAGGATTTTGATACTCTTATTTTCTATTCACACTGCGACCTCAGCAGATGCTCCTGCCATTTCTAGCTTTTTGAGGAATCTCTACACTGCTTTCCACAGTGGTTGTATGAGTTTGCAGTCCCACCAACAATGTTTGTGTGTAACTTTTACCCCATCTCCTTGCCAACACTTATTATTATTATTATTTGTATTTTTAATAAATGCCATTCTGACTGGCATGAGATGCAGTTTTGAATTGCATTTCACCAATTGCTAGAAATGCTGAATATTTTTTCATGTTAGTCATTTGTGTTTCTTCTTTTGAGAAATATATGTTTAGTTCTTTTGCTCATTTATTGATTGGGTTATTTGCTTTATTACCATTGAGACTTTTGAGTTATTTGTATATTCTGGATATTAATCCCATCAAAAGAGTAGCAGACAAAATTTTTTCTCCCATTCTGTAGGCTCTCACTGTACTCTTAGTCATTTCCTTTGCTGTAAAGAAGACAAAAACCTCTCTTTGAACTCATTAATTTTCTATTTTCTTGGCCCTATATTTCTATTAATGTCTTCTATCACATTTTTAATTTCACTGATTTTATGTTTCAACTCAAGAAATTCTGTTCGATATTTTTAAAAATTGCTTGCTTCTCTAAGATTCTGTTTGAGTACTGAGTCATTTGGGTTGTTTTCCAAGTTCATTATGTATTTTTTAAATAGATGTTTTGAGTCCCCCCCAACATGTTTTTCATATTTAGTCCTTTCTAGCCAATTTCTGACACCTTGCAATGATTGTTAGATGAGGTTATGGTTTCTTGAAAGCACTTGATGGTTGTTGGCATGTGATATTATCTGGCTTTGAATGATCATACACTTATTTCTGTCTTCTTAATCTGGCTTTGGTTGGCCTTTTCATTGTGGAAATTCTAAGTGGTGTCCTTATTTTCATTGAACTTCTAATCATTTTCACTATTTTAACATGGGACGACATATAGTTCCAGGTTTGCCAGGAGTCTATTTTTGGTGTGCTGTCACTATTCCAGTAGTAGAGAACAGACCAAACAGATTTTTTCAAATTTCATAGTTGATTCATTGTTCAAAGTGATGCAGGAGAGTACTTAGAAAGTGTAGTCTGTCCCCTTAAGCATCTCCCTGGGGTTCTCTGTAGGCCCAGATGTCTTATGGATGGTTATCAGCCTGTGTTCAGTCACTGTGGGATTCTTCCTGGTTCTAGACAGTCACAATGTTAGAAAAGTCATATCCTCCTGTATCCTGTTGCCACCAATGACACCAATATGTGTCACACATAGTCCACAGCCTGCCAATAGTGGTATAACACAGAATTAGAACTAAGGCTCACAATGTGACTATCAAGTATTTTGTTGGTATAATAGTTTGAATGCCGGTCCCCAGCTGGTTGGGCTATTGGGAGTTGGTGGAAGCTTTAGGAAAGGGATACTTGTTGAAAGAAGTAGGTTATTGGGAGTATTGCTTTGAAGGGTTTATTTTGTCCCTGTCCCTCCTCCTTTCTTCTTCTCTCTCTCTCATTCCTGGCTGCCATGAATTTGAAGCATCCTCTGCCACAAAGATAATATTCTATTTTGCCTCATATCCAAAGAAATGGTGCCAGCCAAATTGGGACTAAAACCTCTAAAACCAAGAGCCAAAATAAATCTTTCCTCCTTCAAATTGTGACAATGATGGAAAACTAAGTAACACAGATAATCTCATGGCCCAAGACTGCTGTACCCAGCCACAGTTGATGCTAGTTAGAAATCTGATAGACTAGGGTCACATGTCCTGCCCTGGTTTTGGAGCTGTTCTGTCATATGCAAGCATGCCGGGGGTGGGGAACCATTAAGATTTGCGAAGTGCTGGGTTTTACAAGCTCTACACTAAATTCTAAAGCAAAGTCATGTATTTACTACCTTGTTTTACCCACAATAAATGCGGTCTTTTACCACACTATGGTTCCTAATGTTCGTGTATTTTTTTTGCAGGGGGTTGGTTTTACTTTTCTTTTTTTTAATTTGTTATTATTAGATATACATTACAGTGAAGTGTATTTTGACATATTATACATACATGGGGTGCAATCCATGATAATTTTGAACTCATTCTTGTGGTCAAGCATGATGTGGAGTTACACTGGTCATGTATGTATTTATATATGAACATAGGATAGTTGTCTCAGATTCATTCTACTGTCTTTCCTATTCCCTTCCTTTCATTGTCCTTTGTCTAATCCAGTGAACTTCTATTCTTCCCCTTCCCACCCTCCCTTGTTATGGGTTAGCATCCACATATCAGAGAGAACATTTGACCTTTGGTTTTTTGGGACTGGCTTATTTCACTTAGCATGATTTCCTCCAGTTCCATACATTTACCTACAAATGCCATCATTTCATTCTTTTTTATAGTTGAGTAATATTCCATTGTGTATATATATCACATTTTCTTTATCCATTCATCTGTTGAAGGGCACCTAGATTGGTTCCATAATAGCTAGGCTGATGGTGAACTTAGTCATGTGTGAATCTCACAGCTGCAAGGACTGCTACAATCTCTGCAGGCATCAAGGCCTATGCTTCAGATGACAGTAATAAAACAGTTCCTGATATTTAATTCCATTTTCTTCATTATTTTATCATTTTTCATATTCTCCCAGAATTTATTTTAGTATTATTGATTCTTTTTAGTTTTACATAACAGAATTTATTTTGATATAATTATACAAACATGGAATACATCTTTTTATAATTAGGATTCCATTCTTGTGGATATACATGATGGTGTGCTTCAATATGCTGTACTCATATATGTACATAGGAAAATTATTTAGGATTTATTCCATTATCTTTATAAACATTAAAGAGGAGGAGGGATAAAGGGCAATCATGAACTGAAACAAAATTACATATATGTATGAGTTCATTGAGATGAATCTATTTATATATAAATATAAAAATAGTTAATACCTAACACATAATTAAAAATTTGAGAATCTTTTTATTTAGGATAAAGTATCCATAACTTAAAATTCACCATTTGAGCAAATTTTAGGGTATAGTTCAGTGTGTTTTAGTATACTTACAAGGTTATGCAACCATCATCACTATTTTATTGCAAAACATTTTACTTACCTTCCTCCCATAGTTTTTAGCAATCACTCCTTGTTTTTCCTTCCCCAGGTTCTGGCAAATACCAATGTACATTTTTTGAGGGGTACCAGGTATTAAACCCAGAGGTGTTTAAGAACTGAGCCACGTCCCCAGACATTTTTCATATTTTATTTAAATACAGGATCTTCCTGAATTGTTTGCGTTTCACTAAGTTGCTGAGGCTGACTTTGAAAGTGCTGTTCTCCTGCCTTAGCTTCCCACACCCCTGGGATTATGGGTTTGCACCACCTTGCTGGGCGATCTGTTTGTCTCTATGAATATGGTGACTCAAGAGTAATGTTGCAAAATAATTTGAGTACAACATTTAGTTTGGAATATATTTTCTCATTTTTGGTCATATATCTAGAAATGAAATTTCTTTATCACATGGTAATGATGTTTAACATTTTGAGGAATCTTCAAACTGCTTTCCACAATGGCTTTACCATTTTACATTTTTATCAACAATCTATGAGAACTCCAAATTTGAACGTCATTGTCAATACTTTTTCTTTAGTATAGTTAAAAAAAAAGTGTGAATTTTTATCACACTGTTTTTATTTGTGCCTATTACTCACGTATATATCTTTTCTGGAAAAATATTTACTCAAATTATTTGTTCATATCTTTCTTTAATTTTTAATTTTTTTAGTTGTTAATGGACCTTTATTTATTTATGTGTGGTGCTGAGAATCGAACCCAGTGCCTCACACATGCTAGGCAAGTGCTCTACCACTGAGCCATGACCTCAGCCTGTCCATATCTTAATTGGGTTGTTTAAATCCTTATTATTTGGTTGTAATTATTCTTTGTATGTTATAGACAATGAGTGTGTTAGTCAGTGTCTCATTTTTGTGACCAAAATATAGGACAAGAACAATTTAGAAGAGGCATGGTTTATTTTGGCCAATGGTTTCAGAACTTTCAGTCCATGATATTCTGGCTCCATTACTTAGGTCCTGAGGTGCTATAAAGCATCATGGCAGAATGGCACAGCAGAAGAAAGTTGCTTAGCTCATGGTAGCTGGTAAGTAGAGAGAGAAAAAAAGAGAAAAAGGCCAAGGATAAAATAAAGTACCCATGGGTATACCCCACAGTGATCTACTTCTTTCAATCATGACCCATCTTCTTACAGTTTCTACCACCTCATAGTAGACCATTCAGCTCTCAGTAAATTAATCCACTGATGAGGTCAGAGTTCTTATAATCTAATCCCTTCCCAAACGCTCTACCTCTGAATATTGCTTCATTGGAGAACAAGACTTCAACATGTCAGTCTTTGGGGAACACCTCATAATCAGGATGATAGTACTATATAGTTAAATATATGATATAAATGTATTGTTTTCTGTGGACTGTCACTTCAATTCTTGGTAGTGCTTTTTAAGCTTTCTTGAAATTTATTAGCACCTAATTAGCATATGGAAAAAGTGAACAACAAAACATTTGACTCCCATCATTTTGAGGATTGTTGTCACAGACATAGAGTACTATACTACATTGTTATGTGACAAACTCAATTCATATTTTGAAAGAAATGTCATAAACAACTGTGACAGAACTGTAATCCAACCTGTTTCTCTTACAAGCATTTGTCCTTTCCTGTTTTGTTGATGAATTTAATGAATAGCGACCAACACTTATTTTTGTGAAAAAGAGATGTCCATTTGATACTTTCAACATTCCAATAATAATTTCAAGTCAGTCTTCATTTCTCATATTTTCTTTGTGTCCTCACTTTCCATGTTTGTCTCTATTCTATTTCCTTATATTTTATCTAATTAGGTAGATACCTTCTTCTGAAGAACACAGGTGCTTTCCTGGATTTTTTCTGATCAGGGTTCTCCAGTCCCTCAAGTCAAAGCATGCCAAGTACCCCTTGCTCTTTCTCCTTTGTAGATTTCCAAACACAATTCCTCACTGAGTTTCTCACGCAGGGGTCATAGTAAGGTTTTTTGTTATAAAATTGTTGTTTGAATGGGATAAATTTTATTTCTTGTTTTTTGCTTTACCTTTTGGTCATATTTAAAGAAAACACTGCATAGCTTGAGGTCATTATAATTTATATATGATTCTTTCAAAGGTTTTTTAAAAACTTTTAACTGTTATATTTAGGTCTTTAATTTTTTTCCAAATTAATTTTATATATGGTATGAGGTAAAAGTCCAAATTAATATTTACATATGGATATTATTTTCCCAGGACTATTTATTGAAAAAATTATTCTTTCATTAAATGATATTCACACCCTTGTCAAAAGTCAGTTGATCAAAGTAGATTTATTTGTAATTTTGTGATTATACTCAATTTTTATACATCTATAGTTATGCCTATACAACATTGTTTTCCTTATTTTAGTTTTTCAGTAAATTTTGAAATCTGAAAGTTTAAATTCTTATATTTTGTTCTTGTTAAAGATTGTTTTGGTTATTCACAGTCCCTGAATTTTCATGTAACTATCATAATAAATTTATCCATTTTTTTAAAATGGAGTGCTGGAATTTTGACAGAAATTGCTTTGAATCTGTAGCTTTGTTTAGAATTGCCATATTAACTATTTATATTTTCTGATCAAAAAATATGTATTAATTTTTCATTTTTTGAGATCTAAAATACTTCCTTCCCAAACTACTTTGTACAAGTCTTGAATTCCTAAGCCAAGTTTATTTCCTTAGTATTTAATTCTTTTCAATACAACTTTAAGCATTTTTTTAAAATTTAGAGTTTTTATTATTTTTATATAGAAATATTGCTGATTTTTACATTAGTATTTGCAAATTTAATAAACTCAGATTTTTACATCTATTAGGTTTTTTTTCCTTCTGGATTCCTTACATTTTATGTCTATATAATCACTCTATGAACAGAGATAGACTGACTTCTTTCCCAACTTGTATGCCTTTATTTCCATTTTATATATAATTACACTGGCTAGAATTATTGTTGTATTATTGAATAGAAATACCATAAGCGGACATTCTTTTCTTTCTGGAGGGAGTGGGTACCAGGGATTGAACTCAGGGGCACTGGACCACTACGCCACATGCCCAGTCCTGCTTTTTGTATTTTATTTAAATATAAAGTCTCACTGATTTGCTTGGTGCCTCGCTTTTGCTGAGGCTGGCTTTGAACTCACTATCCTCCTGCAGCAGCCTCCCAAGACACTGTGATTATAGGCATGAGCCACTGTGCCTACTTGACATTATTTTCTTCTTACTGGTTTTAGAAGAAAATTTTCAATCTTTTGTCATCAATTATTATATTTTGTATGGGTTTTCTCTGCTTTTCTCCCTCACTCCCCTCTCTTTCTCTCTCTCTCTCATTCTCTCTCTCTCTCCTTTCTTCCCCACCCACCTCTTTCTTACTTTTTTTAACCAAGAATTGAACCCAGAGGCACTTAACCAATGAGCCACATCCTCAGCCTATTTATTTATTTATTTATTTATTTATTTATTTATTTATTTATAACTGGAGACAGAGGCCCCCTAAGTTGCTTAGGGCCTTGCTAAATTCCTGAGGCTCGCTTTGTATTTTTGACTCTCCTACCTAAGCCACCGGATCCTCTGGGATTACAGGTATGTGTCACTATGCCGGGCCTTTGGGTGAGTTTTCATAGATTCCCTTTCATAATTAAAGAAGATCCCTTCAACATGTAATTTTCTGAGTATATTGAAAAATGTTAAGTGTTGTCAAATATTTTTCTATATCTTTTGAAATGATGTATTTCTTTTATTCTGTTAATATAATGTATCAATTTATTTTTTATGTCAAATCAATCTTTCATTCCTGGGATAAATTTGCTTCATCAGAGTGTGTAGTACTTTTACTATTACTGTTTTCAGTTTACTAGTTCCTTTTACTGGAATTTTTTTATACATAAGAGGTATTGTATATAGGTTTGTATGTGAGTGTGTGTTCTGGCTTTTCTATCATTTTACAATAGGAGGAAGGTACTCCAATGCCCCAGTTTTGATAATGGATGGATAAAATAGCCATGAGTAAGTAAAAAAAAAAAGACATAAATAATGTTATAAGCAAATTAGATAGGAATATGGAACATTCTATCCAATTAGAGAAGAATACATATTATTTTTAGTGCATGTTGGATATTCGGAAGGGTAAGCCATTTAAAAAGCCATAATATAAGTCCTAAACTTTTTTTTTTGGTACTGGGGATTGAACTCATGGGCACTAGTCCACTGAGTCACATCCCCAGCCCTATTTTGTGTTTTATGTAGAGACAGGGTCTCACTAATTTGCTAAGCATCTCATCATTGCTGAGGCTGGCTTTGAACTTGCGATTCTCCTGTCTAAACCTCCCAAAGCGCTAGGATTACAAGCGTGAGCCACCATGTCCGGCTAGTCCTAAACTATTTTAAACAATGAAATCATATGAGGTGTCTTCTCAACTACAATGAAATGAAGTTTGAAATCAACAGCAGAAGGAAAACTGGAAAATTCATGCATATGTGAAAATTAAAAATATAATCTTACAGGACCAATGTACAAGGCATAAACCAGGAAAGCAATTGAAAAATATTTCAAGATTAGTGAAAACAAGACCAAAACATACCAAAACCTATAGGATACAGCAAAAATGAGGCTCTGAGGGAAATTTAAAGCTATAAATGCCCAAATTAAGAAAGATGAAAGAACTAATATCATTAACTCAACTTTAGCACCTAGGGAAATCAGGGAAAATGAAAAACACTAAACCAAAAATTGGAAAAAATAAAATTCAATAATAAAAGGTAATAATAAAAGGTAAACTGGAGAAAAATAGATAATAGAAAAAAACAACAGCAAGAATAATTGGAATCAAAGTTGGCTCCTTGAAAAACCAATAAAATTAAGAAACTTTTAGCTAGACTAACAAAAGGGACAGAAATGATGTAAATAACAGTTCATTATTGTGATTAAATTATTATTAACTTACACAAATAAAAGAAGACATAAGAATATTTTTGTAAGTAATGGTATACAAATGAATTAGAGAACCCATAAGAAACAAATTACTAGAAACACAAAATTACTTAAAATTTTTTTAGCAAATGTCAACAGTACAATAATAGTAAAGATATAAGATCTGTAATTCAAATCTCCCAGTAAACTATATTCCATTATGAGATGGATTGACTGCTTAATTCTACTAACTGCTAAAAAATTATCACTGTGGCACATGCCTGTAATTTCAGCAATGTGGGAGGCTGAAGCAGGAGGATTACAATTTCAGAGTCAGCCTCAGCAGCTTTGGAAGGACTTAAGCAATTTAGTGAGACCCTGTCTCAAAATAAAAAAGTTTGTTTTACAAAAAAGACTTGGGTATGTCACTCAGTGATTGAGTGATCCTGGGCTCAATCCTTGGGGAAAAAATTTTAAAAAATGAAAAAGACAAAATTATCACCAGTCCTTCTTGAACTTTTTCAAGAAATTGGAGATGAAGAAGCTCTGCCAAAACCTATGAGGCCAGCATTATCCTAATACCAAAACCAGGTAAAGACATAAAAAGGAAGGAAAACCACACCAATATCTTTTCAAAATTTAAAGGCAAAAATCATCAGTAATATAATAACAAACAGAATCCAAGAGCATATTACAAAGATTGTTTATTGCAGCACAGTTCACAATGGCCAAGTTATGGAATGAGCCCAGCCTGTCAACAGATGAATGGATAAAAAAATGTGTTATATATACACAATGGAGTTTTACTCAGCCATAAAGAAGCAGAAAATTATGACAATTTCTGGTAAATGAATGGAACTCAAGAATATCATACCAAGTGAAATAAGTCAAACTCAGAAAGCCATGGGTTAAATGTTTTCTTTCATATGTGGAAGCTAGAACAAAATGAGGGGAAAAAGGGAGATATTCCATGAATATAGAAAAGAGATCAGTGGAGTAGGTAAAGGGGATAGAAGGGAAGGTAGATAGAAAAGAAAATGGGTAGAACTACTGAATGAAATTCACCAAATTATGTTACATAAATATGTGAATATACCATAATAATTTTAACATTTATGTGCTTTTTTATAGAGTGAAAATTACAATAAACAAATAGAAGGAAGACCCACAGAATAGAGAAATGGGAACAGGAGAAAGGAAAGAGGAAGTATTGGGGCCTGAAATGGAAACAAAACATATTCTATGCATGTATGATCATGTGAAAATGAACCCCCGTATTACTTATAACTATAATGTCATAATAAAAACTTTTTAAAAAAAGGATTATAGGGCAAGGGTTATAGTTCAGTGGTAAAGCACTTGCCTAATATGCATAAGGTCCTGGTTCGGACTCCAGCACCATACACACACAGAAAGCTTATATACAACGAAAAAGTTGGATTCTCCCAGAATTTCAAGGATGGTTCAATATAAGAAAATCAACAGAATATAACACAAAAGAGACCAAAGAGAAAAACACATAATTACATAATTGTTTCAATTAATGTAGAAAGTCATTAGTTTGAAAATGTGAAATACCCTTTCACAGTTTACACTCAGAGAACTTGGAATATGGATATACTTCTTCAACATGATAAAGAACAATTATGAAGACCCACAGGTAACATCACAATCAAAGATGAAAAAGAGGAAATATTTCCTAATAACAGAAACAAGATAAGAAGATTCACTTTCACCAAAGATATTCAACATTGTAATACAAGGTCTATACAGAGAATTTGGACAATAAAATAGAGCACTAATTTCCAGGATATATAAAGAACTCAAAAAGCTTAACACCAAAAAAACTAACAACCCAATCAATAAATGGGCCAAAGAGCTGAACACAAACTTCACAGAAGAAGATATACAATCCATCAACAGACATATGAAAAAATGTTCAACATCTTTAGCAGAGAAATGCAAATCAAAACTACCCTAAGATTCCATCTCACGCCAGTCAGAATGGCAATTATCAAGAATACAAACAACAATAAGTGTTGGCGAGGTTGTGGGGAAAAAGGCATGCTCATACATTGCTGGTGGAACTGCAAATTGGTACAACCAATCTGGAAAGCAGTATGGAGATTCCTTAGAAAACTTGGAATGGAATCACCATTTGAGCCTGCTATTCCACTCCTCTGTCTATACCCAGAAGACTTAAAAACAGCAAACTACAGTGCTGCAGTCACTTCAATGTTTATAGCAGCTCAATCCACAATAGCTAAACTGTGGAACCAACCTAGATGCCCTTCAATAGATGACTGGATAAAGAAACTGTGGTATATATACACAATGGAATATTACTCAGCAATAAGAGAGAATAACATTATGGCATTTGCAGGTAAATGGATGGAGTTAGAGAATATCATGCTAAGTGAAGTAAGCCAATCTCAGAAAACCAAATGCCGAATGTACTCGTTGATAAGTGGATGCTGACCCATAATGTGGGGAAGGACATGGGAACAATGGAGGAATTCTGTTCACAGGGGTGTAAGGGGGGAGGGTGCGTGGGGACAGTAAAAGTGGTGGAATATGATGGTCATCATAGCCCTAGCTTTATGTTTGACTGCATGTATGTTGTGATTCTATATCTCTTACAACCAGAAAAATGAAATGTTATCCTCTATCTTTGTACAATGAATCAATTTACACTGTTAACCTGTAAGCCTAAATAAAACAACACAAAACAAACAAACAAAAATAAAGTCATACACATTAGAAGTTAACATGTAACATTATATCTATTTGCATATTATCTGATCTTATATATAGAAAAATCCCAAGCATGCACGCACACACACACACACACACACATTGTTAGAACTAATAAGTGTATTCAGCAAAGTTTTATGATGCAATATCAACACACAAAAATCTGCTTCTTTCAAAATACCAGCAGCACACAATCCAAAAGGAATTTAATAGTCACTTTTATAATAGCATCTTAAACATCCAAATACCTCATATACATTAAGCCAAGGAGATGAAGCACAGTAAACTGTGCACTAGAAGATGTCATTTAACAAAATTAAATAAGACTTAAATGCATGGAAGATAACACAAATTTGTGGCCGTGAAGACCTAATTTTGTTAAAATACTAATATCACCCAAGCAATTTATAGTTTCAATACAATCCCTATAAAATTACAAATGGTAGTTTTATGCAGATACAGAAAAAAATTCTGGTTTATTTTAGGCTCAAATTCAGAAGTCTCAGTTCAAGATTTGCTTAGTCAATTTTTCTGGGACTGAGTGAAACAGAACACCATGGAAGAAGGTCATTGTGGAGTAAAGCTGTTCAGCAAATGGCAGCCGGGAATCAGAGAGAGAGTGAAAGAAACCAGAGACATTTATAGTCCAAGTTCATACCCCCGTGACCTACTTCCACTAGCCATGTCCCATCAGCTTACAGTTAATGTCCAGTAGTGTATTCAAATTATTAATCCATCAAATGGTTAATAAACTGAAGAGGTTACAGCTCTCATGATTGAATAATTTCACTCTATTCCTGCATTGTCTAACATATGAATTTTTCAAGAGACATTAAAGATCAAACCATAACACTTGAGGACCTTCACTGCAGAGTCAAAGTGATTTTCTAATACCTAATGTAAATAGTTCCCTAGTCCCATTGAGAACAACTTCCTTCAACTCAGTGGTAGTGACCTCTCAATTCTCAATGATACAGGAGTTTTACCTACCGGTCTGAGGAGATTAACTTTGCATTGCCTAAGGAAACAGTAATGACATCCTCTGAGGCAACTGACATGCTAGGTAATGCTGATTCCATTTAAGACCCACATCAACTTATCTTTTTAGTTCTAATATATAACTATATTCAAGTCTTGGCAAAATCCTGAAGGTGAGATTAAACATGTGACCTATGATGAGTTGCACTACATGGCAAAAAACTACTTAATTTTTCCTAATTTATACATATGGAAATATGGGAAACATGTATGAGAATAGATTCTAATGTGGTATAATGCTGTGAGGAATACTAAATTCAATCAGGCCAAATTTATTGATATGGCCTTAGTAAGTAGAAATACTAGATTCAATGCTGCAGATCAGGGAGTTAAAGTGTTTCTAAGAGTTTGTTTGCTTAGTGGATGAAATATGGATACAAGATGGTCCACAGTAAGCAAATTGGAAACAAGAGGCATGTAGAGGAAGGGATTAAAATGCTTAGGAATTTTAGGGCTGGGGTTGTGGTTCAGTGGTTGAGTGCTTGCTTAGCATGTGTGAGGCAGTGGGTTTGATTCTCAGCACCGCATATGAATAAACAAAATAAAGGTCCATCAACAACTAAAAATGAATTGGAATTTTAGAGTGAATTTGTCACTTAATACCTGATCACTCACATTGAAAGTTGTAGAAGACATAACTTTCACCAATACTGCAAGAAATAAAGTTTTGAGGGGAGCCTTAGCATCCTTGAGGAGCTCCTGGATTGCTCTTTTCTGTAAATCAGACTTTGCAACAATGGGAACTTCTGTGATTAAATTGGGAAAATTCAATGGGAATAATACAATCCTGGGGTAATAGCACTAAACTACCAAGGCAAGGGGGCATAGTCACTGTAAAATAGCATTTAAAATGGCAATTAGAATTCACTGGTAACAGACTTATGTTGCATCAATGTATAATTATTTCACTTTATAATGGTGGAATTGTGATAAGTATTCAGTGGGAACCTCACTTAAAATTTTGAATTTTGATCTTTTCCTGGTCTAGGGATATGTGGTAGGATAACCTCTCATGATGTTGGGCATCAATAGCAATCTGCAATTCCATTGCCACATAGTCATGACGGTAAGCACAGATACTTTACAATGTAATATGTTTCATCTATGATATTTGGTAAATTAGATATACTGAATGTATTTTGATGTATGACATTTTCAACTTATAATAGGATTTTTTATATAATGCTATCAGAAGTAGAGGATTCATACATCTGTAATCTGGCTCATGCTGAACACTGAAATTAATTGGTTATCATGTTTGTAGATATTAAAAAGATAAGAAGCCTACTAAATGCTTACATTATCTTTGTATAGACAAAATTTATAGATCAAGTAAAAATATATTAACCTAGATCATCATAAATTCAGAAATTCATGTTTCCTCAGTCAATTCTAAGACTTGAGCCAGTTTGCAGACTCAGAGGCCTTGAATGAAGTGGAGGCTGAGTCCCTAAAAGGAAGAACCCCCAAGTACACATGTGACATTTTATAGTGTTGATCTTTCTTGCAGACTTCCCTAAAGAAACATATGACCTTTTATCAGGGTATCTGTGTAAGGAAGAAAAAGAAATAATGAGCTGTTTCAGGGACTATTATATACTGGCTCTGAATTGACATTAACTTCAGGAAAATCACAATGTCACTGTGGCCCACAAATCAGATTATGCTTATGGAGGTCAGGTTATCTTTTAGCTCAGGTTGATCTCACAGTGGGACAGTTTTCCCAAACCCCATTTATGGTGATTAGAATAGATACACTGAGCAGCAGTCAGAATTCTTATATTGCTTCCCTGGTTTAAGCAGTGATGGCTATTATGGTGGTAAATGCCAAGTGTAAGCCATTACAACTGCCTCTCTATGTAGGAAAATATTAAACCAAAAGCAATAAAGCATTCCTAGAGTTATTGTAGGTATTAATGCCAGTATGATAGACTTAAAAATTGTAGGAGTGGTGATTCAAACCTCCTTCCCACTTAAGTTACCTATTTGGTCAGAGTGGAAGAAAGATGGATTTTGGAGAATGTAAATGGATTATTATGCTCTTAACCAGCTGGTGATTTCTTGTTGAGATATGGTACCAGATGTGGTTTCATTGATTCAGAAAATTAACACATCCCCTGCTACCTGCAATGCAACTATTGATTTTCCTTTCTCTCCATAAGGCCCACC
>PVHX01023952.1:0-24828 GCA_004024805.1 Geosciurus inauris
TGGCTTAATTCATCTCCTCCTGGTTGTGTAGTCTTTACATCTATATTTACCTATATAAGTAAATTCATGTACAGTTATGCCTCACATAATAAAATTTTAGTCAGTGATGGACTACATATGCAACTGTGGCTATACCACAGAGCCTAAATAGCAGGCTATATCATCTAGATTTGTCTGAATACACTCATATTCTCACAATTACTGAAATGCCTAATGATGCATTTCTCAGAGAACATCTCCATTGTTAAGCAATGAAAGATTATATGTGTGTATGTATACATATATATTTATGTAAATCTGCACTCCCTTTCTTACTTGATAATAATATACAGATATGTGTACATAGATATACTTTATATGTGTGTGTGTATGTATGCTACATTACTTCCAATTGAATTTTAAGATATATAAAAAGTGAATGTATTGTAGAAATCAGAATGGACCTATTTGTAACAATTTGTTGTGGATAGGCTTTTCCCAACTCCAGGTACTTGATATCCTTGCCTAAGAACTTTGTTCTCAAGTAAAACACAACATGGAAGAAAATGGCATCTTTCCCAGGCAGGCCAGCCATGCCAAGACTCTGACCTTTTGTCTCCTACTTCTTGGAAATCACTGCCAAGGTCTAGAGAATTAGTCCAGGCCATGGATAGCTGCATTGATACATTGCAACCAGTGTTCAGACTTTAGAACCTTTACAAGCAGGGATTTTAGTTATATAGACAATGACTCAGCAAAATACCTGGGACAGTCCTCTTAATGAGAAATCTATACTGTATGATAACAGAAAACCCCCAAATATGTGGAAATTATGTCTAATCTTTAATATTCTAGAAAATTTTTAGTTCAGTTAGATTTGGTCTATGAAATGTATAATAATTTCTAAGAAAAAAAGCACTTTATATCCCTAAGTCTAAGAAAAAAGCACTTTACATCCCTAAGGGAAGACCAGAAAGACCCCAGAAAATGATCCATCCTGTCAGAAAGCAGCTAAATTGCACAGACTGGTGAGCATAAAACTTCAACATATGTAAACCTGCCCTTTTTTCTGTTGCATGGTAATAGGTAAGGTCTGATAACCACATAAATCTGCCCTTTAGCCACAGATTAACATATGATTAAAGCCAAACCAATAAAAATTTCCCTGGGATAATAGAAATGAAATCAAAGAGATGACAATGTATAATTTTGGTAGGGAAGCTAAGGATTTACGATGAGAAAATATCCATAGAACAATAAAGGAATACAAGATGAAAAAAACCCAGAGGCAAGAAATAGAATAACAATACTCTGATTCAATCCTCTGTTGTTAATTTTTTTTTCTTTCAGTAAAAGCCAGCTGCTACTACTCTTATGACTCTCAATTTAGAGGGAAAAATCTATTTTCCACTATTTACATAGTATTTTCAAATAATAACAAAAATTTTCTAAAATTATATTTTATCAGTAAGTCAATAAATGTAATAAGCAGAAAAAAATGAATATTTATGCATTTGCTCACAGTTCATCTTAAACTGGTAAAATAAATATGATTGTGTTTCTTTTTCACCTAACATTCTCATTTGAATTTATTGGCATGTCCACTCCTGGAGAAGAACACATTTTTCAATATGTATTACTTGTTGAATTGCAATATTAATTTAATTGTCCCTCTCAATTCACAACCTTAAAATAGCCCAGCTTACCTAGGAGAACATAGGTAAAGAACAAGCAAGTATCCCAACTAAGTTCTTGTCTGCCAGTGATTCACTTTGATCCATTCACCTCTAAAATCTTTTTCAAACAAGCCACATTTATATGGAGTGGCATAATTTTGGTCAATTTGAAAAATTAGTTATTCAAAATAATCCAGGATTAACTCATTTTGAAATCAATTTCTAAACAGGCAAAGCAGCTCTTTTTCATGTTTGCCTTCTATTTTCTCTTTCTTCCTACCTCCTTCTTTATCTCTGTTTTGAGGACTTGTTAACATTCTTTGCAACATAGTTAATTTTAGATGCTTTTCAGTAGACTCTTGTTTTATGGATGTTACAATGAGCCTTTAAAACTATCATATAAACTATCTGATATTCACTGTTTGAAATTCCAAGATTGTGGTCATGACTTTTATTATTGGATTATGTTTGAAATACCAGGAGCACAAATAAGATTTTCAAACTACATTCACTCTCTTTCTCCCATTATATCAAATGTAAGACTACATGCAACAGAAGAGGTAGCAGCAATTCATAAAATTAAGAAACACATATTATGGTTGAATGATTTTTAAAAATAGTGTATCATTAAAAATAAGTACAAGGCCAGGCGCAGTGGTGCATTCCTGTAATCCCAGCACTTTGAGAGGCTGAGACAGGAGAATCACCAATTCAAAGCCAGCCTCAGCGATGGCGAGGCGCTAAACAACTCAGTGAGACCCTGTCTCTAAACACAAAATAGGGCTGGGGATGCGGTTCAGTGGTCGAGTACCCTGAGTTCAATCCCCAGTATCAAAACAAAACAAAACAAAAAAGTACAAAAAGTGGGTTATCAAAATAAGTCATAAAATACACCATCAAAATCCAAGTGAATCTTTACCATTTTGAATACTCCTAATAATACCACTTAAAATAAGTGCACATTTTCTTTAGATGAATCTTGTGAAAGCTTTTGATATTTTGGAAGAAAGACAAAATTTAGATACATAAATATTGAATTCAAATGTTGAAACTTTTGCTCAATATATCAAGGACCTTGATAAAATTGTTTTTATTTAGTAATCTCAATTAGATGATATAAACATTGCAATATTTATTCTTATCATGCAAGGTCATAAAAAGCTGGTAAAACAATAAGTGAACTATCTGCAATTGTTCTTAGGCCATAGTAGCTACATAATAGGTGCAAAACACCTTTACCCCTGAGTAAATATTATTAATATTTATTTGAAAATGGATAATACACAGTATATTAATATATGTAGATATTAAAATTTATTGTGCAGTTTAGAATTCTTATGATTCTATTTTATAAAATATATATTTATTAAAGGACTACAAATGTTTTGAATTAACTTTTATTCATAAATATAACATCTATTTTATATACTGTAAAATAAATAAAAGTGAAATATCTGATACAAAATATAATATTTACTTATAAATTTTAAAAAACCCTCAAACAGAATATATTGTGGATGTTGGACACAGTGGTGCATGCCTGTTATGCCAACAGCTTCGGGGGCTGAGGTAGGACAATCACAGGTTCAAAGCCAGCCTCAGCAACTTAGTGAGACCCTAAGCAAATTAGTGAGATCTTGTATCAAAAGAAAAGAAAAAAAGAAAAAAGAACTGAGGATATGCCTCAGTGGTTAAGCGCCATTCTTTTTAATCCCTGGTAGCCCCCAACAAAAAAGAATATAATATTGATCTGGGCGCAGTGGCACAAGCCTGTAATCCCAGCACTTTGGGAGGCTGAGACAGGAGAATCGTGAGTTCAAAGCCAGCCTTAGCAATGGCGAGGTACTAAGCAATTCAGTGAGACCCTGTCTCTAAATAAAATACAAAATTAGGGCTGGGGATGTGGCTTAGTGGTCCCCAGTACCAGAAAAAAAAAAAAAGGAATATATTGTGGGTAAAAGCATATTGTTTAACTATGTAAATGAAAAATAAATCATGAAAATATATATAAAAGTAAAATCACCAGAAATAAGTACAAATATTCAGCAAAATTTACATATAATAAATATGCCAACAAATCACATTTACCTAATACCACAAAAAGAAATACAATTGGAAAACTTCTTGAATTACATTCTGTTTTTATTTACAACAGATGAAAATTTTATTGCATTACAGGAACATTCCATTTTGAGTGGTTATATCATCTAGCTTGGTTAACTAAATTGCTTAATAATTTTTTTTACAGCTGGATCTACCATCAATTAATGAATTCTATATTACTGATGGAAATTTAATGAGTGTGGTTATAGTCTGTCTACAAAAAGTTGCTTCCTTGGTGATAGAACATGAAGTTCAAGTTTAATCATTATTTATTAATTATTTTGAAAACAATATTCAAATTTATTCTCTAAGTAATTTCAGCTTAAGAAGCATACACATATTTACATTTTAGGGAATATTTCTTCTATGATGTTTGTAAGCACAAAAGAAACTGGTGTTGATACTAAGATTAAATTTAAAAAAATTGTCAAAAACAAAATTATATGACCCTGAAGAAATAGCAACAACTACAGAAATAGTTATAATAGACCAAAGTTATTTTCATAGAATCATTGTGTATTTCCTTACAAGTTGTCTTATTAAAACAAAACACAGATAATCACTGAAGTTTTCTCTCCTATTTCCTGAATTATATAAAGCAATCAAGAAATGTAAATAAAGTGACTTCATTTTAATAACCTAAATTTGTAGGTGACTTAGTTTTTTTTTTTTTTTTTCTGAGGAAATCATAGCTGAAAGTGATATTCAGGAGATTATATTGGACAAAAAAATAGGTAAAAATTGATGAAGTCATTAAATTTTCAAAAGTTATAAATTATCCTGTAAAGCTTCACTGGCTGCAAATTAGCCTGTGCTGTAGCCCTCTGCTAACAATCTATAGATCATTTTATTATTCATGAATTTTAGTAATTTCAGGACACCACAGGTCATCTTATGCTCATTTATTTGCTAAACACCTTGTGCTAGTATGCCTATGCTGAAAAATTGCTACTATTTACTCCCTGTGAGACAAGCAAGCAACAAAGTGCCGATTTTGGCCCTAGACATCCAGTATGCCAGGCTGCACATACATCTTGCTGTCAGTGAAATAAATGAGCCCTTAAATTGGCTGCAAAGCTTTAAGAACTGAAATTTATATGTCTAGTTATCAAACAGAAAGTTCAGAACACCTGCCAATATGAAACATAATTGTGACAAACTGTTACATTTTACCTTTAACTTTTCAGTTTTAATACCACAGTGCCATTAGAAAATATTCTACAAAATGTCCCAACTCAGTAAAACAAAACAATTGTGATTCTGTAGTGTGTTTGCATGTTCATATGTGTATACATGTACGTTTGCGTGTGTGTGTGTGTGTGTGTGTGAGAGAGAGAGAGAGAGAGAAAGAATGACCTTACCTTTTAAACACTTGGTCATCCATCAGCAGATAAATAACATGTCACAAAAAGCCAAAGCATCAGAATTTTCTTTGAGCTGAAAGTCAAGTCCCAGCAGATTTGCCAACTTCAGCAAGCATACAACTTCTTTACAAGTTCCTCTCAAAATATCAACAATTCTGAGTGCAAAATGTTTCTTTATTGCTCTATTTCTTAATCATTTGACAATTTGACAGCTGAAAAGGCACTAAATATCATGAATTTTTTCCACCCACTTAAGGATGAAGGAACATTCTTTAAGGGTTATGTGACTTTAAGAAAACAAAACTACCCAATGATAGAGGCAAGAATTGTCTGTAAAGGGGAGGGAGCTCCATAACTCTTATTTTTAAGTAGGATAGTAAAATATTTATATTAACAATTATAATAACGTGAGCAACCAAGATACACACTAAATATTTAAAAATACTTGTGTGTTTTATATTAAATTCTCACTATGACTTCAATTTTAGTGATGAAATAACTTAAGTACAGTCAGGATGAGTAACTTGCTCAATGTGGTCATATATAGGCTGCATGATTTGGAGCATGATTAAATTCCACATCTTAACTCTAGGATCCATATATTTAAACCACTGTGTTAATTTCCTGAAGCCACAAGAAAGAAAAGCCTAGGTTGATTTTACCTAAGCTTCCTCTTTTGTTTTCACTATTCCACACTGCATAATAATGTATACCATACCATTGAATGTAATAATGTATACCATACCATTGAATGTGCTTTTGTTGATGCCATACTTAGATCTGACAACTATAAACAATCTCTAAGTAACATAATTCTGTAGAGTATGCACTTTTTCTAAGTTGCATGTTTCATCTATATGTGTTAGACAGGTTTTTGCACAAAATGCAGAAACCAAGCAAAGGGTGATACTGGAAGAGCTGCACTCTCTTTTCTGTTACAGGTTACAGTTTTTCTTTTCTTTTTGCTCAAGAACAGTCTTTCTTGCATAAAGCCTAGATCTTTATAGCACTAAGGATAGTGTAGATTACTCATATTCTTTTTCAAGTAATAATATATTCAATTTAAAGTCTCCATCCATTTCAAATGCTCAAATGAGAGATTTGAAAAATAATGCATTGTCAGTATAACTGTATCCTCCCTATCAATATAGCTCACAAAAGAAACCAAGGATTATATCTTACTCTTCTTATGAATTCATTTTGTGTGGAATTCTCAAGGCAAGGGAACAGCTTTAATAATTCTGAAGGAAGAACTATACTTTAAAAATGTCTGACACTTTTTCTTTGATTAAATTTTTTCTGATGCTTTCTCTCAGATGTTGGCTCTTAGTTTGGTCATAGCCAATGGTTTGTCCGCTTGTTAGAGAACAACGTGATTTTACTGTCATATATTTTGCTAACGGATTTTCCAAGTCACTCTCTCCTTCATTACATTCATCATATAAAGCTGCCTCTGCAGCTATCTTAGAAAAATAAAAAATTGATTATTTTACATTTCAGTTTAACTGCCTTTGTTCAAAATTCAACTCTGCCATATAACATCTTGAATTTTAATTTGCTAGTGTACTTAGTGCCATGGATTATTTACAATGCCTAGAAAAGTCCTTGATTAACTACTCAGTGTTGAATAAACTAATTTATTTCTAATTATTTACCTCTCCTTTTCATTCAATTCCCTATACCCAAGAAACATAGGGTGATGAAGTTTCTAATAATAATTGCTATCAGCATTTCCTGACCTTGTATGAAGGATCCAAATGTATTTTCAATAAATTTGAAAATCTTTATTTAAAACTCAAAATAAACATAAAGAAGTTAATGACACAAAGAGGTTAAATAATTGGCTAAGATCACAGAATTATTGTGTTTTATGAAGAAGGCAACTGCAGGCAGATGGAGGGATGATGGAGAGTGACATAGTGCTATTTGTTTTCCTGGTTCCTGACCTTCTAGGAACTTGCTTTGACTCTGCATAAATTTACAATCCCAGAATTTCTAATAGGTGGCTCTTTCAAGGCAAAGATTTGTCCTGGTCTAAGTTTGCTGGTCATTTGTTCCCATTAAGCCTAGCTACATGATACATTTTCTCCTACATCCTCATCCTCCACCCCTAATCACCGGATAGAAGATACTTTTTGTTTTCCTATATTCTATTCACCACAATTCAATTTATTAAACTCTTTTCAATGACCTTTTTTGACTGTGTCCTATGCTTCTTTCTGGAACTTCACTGATTTAGGGGAAATTTACTAGCATATTCTTAATGTTCACAGAGCAGGAATCTGTAGAATCTTGTTATTTGTTCAAGTTCTATAATTTAATTAAAGTCAATTATGAGAGTGCTATTTGCTCCACCTGAATATTCAAATGGGAATTTTAGGAAATATTCTCTATTTTCTTTCTGTGCTCATGAGATTTCAGAATGAAAACAAAAGTTTTTGAAACAAGATTCAGAGTTCCCATAGCATGCACATAGGCAGAATGCTATGAATGGAAAAGTAAATACAGAAACATGACAATTATGAAATCAATATTAAAAAAACAATATTAAATTAGAGTAAATGAGGTCATTATTCTTCTTTGAATCATCAGTAACTTACTTTCATTGTTATTTTCAACTTCCAGAGGAAACACTGACATAATTTGAAGTTTTTTGATTTTTATTTTTGGTCTATTATAATAATGTTTAGAATGAAAACTACTTCACTTTCCTGCATGTTATAATTCTCCAGAAATTCATATTCTCTATTTCTCTTTCCCTTATTATGTGCTTTCATTCCCTTATTTTATTGCTCTGAGGTTTCCCTTAGTTTCTATTATTTCTGTGATGAGCACTTTATCTTTTAAATTACTTCTCCATTTATGTTAAAATCTTCTGGTAGGAAGCAAAATTGTTCCTCAAAGTATCTACATCCCAATCAGATCCCTAAAGCCTGTGTATTTTAGTTTACATGGCAAAGGGGAATTAAGGTTATAGATAGAATTAAGATTGCTAATCACCTGGCATTAAGACAAGGAGATTATCCTGAATTATTTAGAAGGGCTCGGTGCAATCACACAGATCTTTAAAAATGGAAGGGGAAATACAAAGAAAGAGTTAGAAATTGAGGACTTAGTTCAATGTTACTGGTTCTGAAGGTAGAGGAAGGAGACCTAGATCCAAGTAAAATAGGTAGCTTCTGGAAACTAGAAAAAACAAGGGAAGGGTTCCTCTCATAGATTCCCCAGAAATTGTATCAGTTCTGCTTCTCTGTTTATTTCAACCCAGAAAGACCCAGGTATGACCTCTTATTTCTTGAACTGTACAATAATGAATTTGTGTTAAGTCTTTGATTTTGTAATCTGTGACAAGATTGATTTATAGATTTCACATATTTGAAACCAAACTCTCAGTGGCTAGTTTTGTTACAAATTGATTCCCTGATTTTAAACTTTAAATGAAAATATAAGGAACCTAAATAGAAATAATGATTAAAAAGCAATAAAATTAGAGGGCTAATACTTGATATTAAGACTTTTATAGCCAGACACGGTAGAGATAATGCACACCTATAAACACAGAGTCTAAGGCAGGAGGATCATAAGTTCAAAGCCAGACTCAGCAACTTTGCCAGGTCCTAAGCAACTTAGCAAGGCCCTGACTCTAAATGAAATATTTTAAAAAATGGCTGTGGGTATAACTCAGTGGTTAAGTGCTCATGAGCACCAAAAAGATTAAATTAAATTAAATTAAAAAAATACTTTTATAAAGCTACTCTAGTAAAGAAAATGTGCAATTGGTATAAGGATAAACATTTATATCAGTAAAGCAAAATACATAGTCTACAAATAGTCTGCACTTAAATTGTCAATTGATGATTAACAAAAGTGCCAAGTGAATCCAGTGGGAGAGTTTTTGCTATTTCGTAGTTACTATTCCCTTTGTCCTTTCTCAAGGTTGTGGGAAAACAGCCACACATGGAAAAGTGGAAGAGATACCAAACTGTTACCTATAAGTTTGTCCACTTTTCATAGTCAAGAAATTTGACATAGACCTACATCTCAACCAAAGAGATTGGGACTCATAACCTTGGCTAAGAAGAGAGAAAGAAGGAGTGAACCTTGGTGAATGACCAAGAGTCTTCACCTCTTTCTTGTCATATATGAATCACAGCACTAAAATAAGTGGATTATTTTTCTCATGGCACTAAGTTAGATAACATAATAACTACATGACATACTCTCTAGTGTTCAAAAAACTATCCATTCATCTCTCTCTTTTTCCTTTTTCATTGCTGTGACAAAAACAACATAGAGGACAAGTTTATTTTGGCTCATGATTTCAGAACTTCAGTCCATTATTGCCTGACTCTATAGCTCTGGGCCTAAAGGGAAGCAGGACATTGTGGCAGAAGAGCCTGGCGGAGGAAAGAAGTTCAAGACATAGCAACCATGAAGTAGAGAGGGCTCTGCTCAACAGGAACAAAAGGTAAACCCCAAAGGCACACCCACAGTGACAACTTTCTTCCAGCCACGCCCTTCCTGCCTATGGTTACCATCCATCTGTTGATGAACATTTCATTTGCTTTCATATATTAGCTATTGTAAATAATAATGAAATTAGCATATGAGTGCCAATGTCTCTTAAAATCACAATTTTCAGTTATTTTGTATAAATATCCAGAATTAGAATTGTTAGATCATAAGATTGTTCTACTTTTGAGTTTTGAGGTTTCTCCATGCTGGTTTCTATAATAACTACACCATGCTGCTTCCAATTAATTGAGTATAGGGGCTCCAATTTCTCTACAACCTCACTGACACCTACTTTTTTTATACAATATTCACTCCAACAGGTGTGAGATGACATAGGAGCTTTGTTTTGAATATCCTTAACTTTTTGAGTCATTCAGCATCTTTTCATGCACCTATTGGCCATGTCTACCTTATTTGGAAGGGTATATTATTTGGTCTTAAGGAAAAAAAAAACTTACAACATGGAATCAACTTTGAGGACATTATACTAAGTGAAATAAGCCATTCCCCAAAGGCCAAATACTGTATTATATTCCATATATTTGAGGAATTTAAAGTAGGCAAACTTACAGAAAATTGTAGAATGACTGTTGCCAGAGGCAGACAGTGGAGGGTATGATGAAGAATCATTAATCAACGAGTGAAAGACTTCCATAATGCAGATTAAGTTTTAGGGATTTGCTTTGCAACAATGTACATATAGTTATTGATATTATAAATTATATTTAAAAATTGTTAAGACTTTAGAGTTATGTTGTGCTCTTACAACAGTGAAAATGAATAACTCAGAAAATTTCTCTTTCCTTCCATATAATTCAGCTTTGATTTCATACTCTCTCAGCTACTAATGTTCTACTTTATAAGATGATCCAAAGCTCTTTCTGAAGTACAGAACATTTAGTACATGTGTTTTAAAGCTACATTGATGCTATAAAGCAAAGTTGTGTGTATGAAAAGATTAAAAATCATCTTTCAAATTAAGATGAAATTTTAAAGCTATAAATTGTCTTTTAGGTAACAGATGTTACCTAATGATCTGCATATATTATAATTTATACATATATTATACTATATATCATTTTATGTTAATCCACAATAATGGATCACAAAACAAGCAATTTATAATTTGATATTCCCTTAAATTGTGCCTCTTAATTGACTGTACATTGTCATAAGCCTTACTATGAAATAATGTACTCCTTAATTTAAGAACATAAATTCAGAAATGTTTTCATAAAATATGTCCTAGTTACCAAAGAAACATGAACACATTAGCAACCATTCAAAACCAACTCCTCCTCTACCCTTTCAAAAACAGTCTCATCCGGATAACCATTATTTCAACATTAATTTAATGTAGGCTTCAACTGTGAAACATGTAATTTATATTATTTTCTGGAAGTGAAACTTTCAAAATTAAAAAAGAAACTTTCTATTTTGTTCAGTAATACTACCCAAAATAATTTAATTTCAACATGTAATCAATATACAGATATAAATATCACATTTACTATCATTTATATGTGGAGGTTTTGAAACCTTTTGTGTATTTTTCACTTAAAGCACATATTAACTCTGAATATGCACATACTCAGTAGCCATATGTGCCTAGTGGCTTCTATATTGAATGTAGTAGTTCTAAAATAAAGGGGAGAAGATGAGTTGATTTAAAATATATTATTATAAGGAAAGATTATATGTATTGATAAATAATACATATAATTTTCTAAAGCTAGAATTTTGCAATGTAATAAATTTGATAAAAAATATTATAATTAGAAACAATTATCTGTGCATAAAAAATGATGAAAGGAAATTACATACATGAATATGTGTGAGAAAAACAGTTCACATAGAAGGAATCCACAGTACTTGGGCCTGAAAATGAAATTTCAGCCCTATCTAAGGAACTATGGGAGACCAGTTGCCTAAATGAGTGTGAATGAGATAGAAAGTCAAGAAATTCGGTCTAATAGAATCAAAGGATTGTACTCTCCTGTGAGATTGAACTGAACATTGGTGTATTCATTTGGTAGGGTTGCAGAAACAAACTACTCCAACCTGAGTGGCTGAAAATAAAGATTTAATCTCTCACTATTCTTGAGGTTAAGATTGTGAAATCAAGATATAGACCAGAACAAGTTTTCATTGAAATCTTTAGGGGAAGATACTTAATTTTTTCCCAGGTTCTGGTAATTGCTTGTGCTCTTGATGTTCCTTGGCTTGTAAGTTTGATGTCAGTCTCATCTTCACATGGCATTCTTCCCTGTGTGTGTGTCCAATTTTGCTTTTTAAAGGAAACTGATCATTGGATTAAGGCTCACAGTACTATAGTAAATCATCATTTTATTCAATTGTATCTACAAGGATAGTGTTTCACTTACACCCACACCAGGTGATGGGATTTAAACATGCTTTGGGGAAGAACATAATTTAACTGCCAACAAGGAGCAATGGTGGAAGCAGGAAGACCAGCTAGGGAGATACTTTAGTAATTGAGGTAGGAGATTGCCTTGGTTAAGACAGGTGGTAAACATTGTTGGATTTTGAGTATAGTCTCTTTGGTTTCTTTGTGGAGGAAAAGTGGATGTTCATTTGTCTGTCTGTTTGTTTGTTCTTTTCCCCCTGTCAGTCACTGATTTCAGTGTTATGCTTTATACACGATCAGGGTGATAAGCAAAAATTATGGTAAGAAGCTGGAACATGAAATTCCCACAAGGGATGATAATACAGGAGACACTGATAAACTATAGCATTATATGGTGGTACCAAGGGATGTGAAAATGTAAAAATAGGTAAGTGGTATTTGTGTGTGTTTGAACAAAAATAGGAACAGAGATAGGAAAATCTAAAATTTAACTTTAAAAATGTAGTGAGGTAAATATTTTCAAGGATCAGCATTTTAGACTGAGACCTTTTGGTTAATGAGTTTCCCTTTCAAATATAGAATAAGGCTATTAATTAGTGTTCATCTGAATAATGGAAATAAGGCTAATATAAGAAATGAAAATCCAGAGCCATGTTTTGGCACATGCCTGTAATCTCATCAACTCAGGAGTTTGAGGCAGGAAGATTATAAATTTGAAGACAACCTCTTGCAACTGAGTGAGGTCCTGCCTCAAAATAAAAAATAAAAGGACTGGAGATACAGCTCAATGATAGAATGCCATCAGGATGTAATTGCCAGTACCGTGGGGAAAAAAAGAAAAAGAAAAATCCTGTAGTACAATTGGTTTCTCTAAAAATTATCAAGACAATATCAGATAGCATATTAATTATATTTTGGTACTAATTAAATGTATCTATAACTTAGTAGATAGAGAAGAGTATTATTTTAAAGTGCTTTTCAGGAAAATGACTAATGTAATATTTTTTATCTTTGAGTTTAGATAAAGATAAACTGGATTTTAAAAGTATAATCATTGCTTCTCAGCCTTTTGGCTAGGATCAAGTGTAAAAGTATAATCATAATGGCTTTTAATCCCCAAAGGCAAAATATTTAATGATCTCTATCCTAGAAATTAAATATATCAATTGTTTATTCATTTGAACATTTTCCCATCATCCTTATTTACAAAGAATATTGCTTAATAAAATCAATTGATTATCATAGGTACCAAAAACTCATTACCTACTTTTAGTAGCTTGGCTGCATTTTAATAAAATGTATTTCACAATTTATATTCATAACTGACACTTCTTCTGAACAGGCCAATTTACTCTCAAACATGGAATGAATTTAGCAGAACTTATTACTAAGATGAATAACAACGGATTTGGCACAAATTTCAGAGTAACACCAGCATTAAACAGTACAATAAGAGAATCAGCAATCAAAATGCAATGCTATTAATGATGAAATCACAATTTTATGGAATCTTGAAATTGGAAAAAAATTGATTATTTCTCACAATGCAGCTTCAAAGTCCATAGGTGTACAACATAGATCAATTGCTCTGTGTTAGAAAAATGATGTGAATGTTTCGAAGGCAAGACGAACTGAAAAACAGGAATAATGTATGTAAGTAGTAAGAGGGTAAAATTAGTAGCTTATAAGTAGAGTTGAAAAGTTTTCTTATTTTTTTAAAAATGCCTACTAGAATTAATATGTAATTCTTTAACTCAAATTTTATTTTCTTAGTTTTGTTCAATAAAATGTATTTTTTGGTATTGCAAGTTTGCTAGAGTTTTTAATAATTAACCAGAACATAATTCTGATGTGATTGCACCTTTTAATAGTTACCTAAAACTTTAAAATTTAACTGTCTTACACACTGATCCCTAATCCTTATGCTTTCTTGGACTGCAAAGCTTCAGAATTTTAACCAGTTTTGTAGGAAACAGCAATTACATTGCACTTGATATTTACTATTAATTTAGAAATCTCACTTTGACATTAAATAAATTCAAGGTTTTAATGAAAATCTTTCTAAAACACATTTGCATATCAATTTTTTTCATTACATTTTTAGATAAGCCATAATATAGTGATGCACCTTGGAAATATATTTATCATGATGGTGGATGTTTGCACTACAAACTATCATTAGAAGTACATATAGATGTTTATTATAAGTGACAGATATATAAATGAAGTCTATGTACATTATTAAGAATGTTAAGTAAGCCCAAATCTACATCATGTCGGCTTAGGAACTGACTTCCTTAAGATTTCTAGAGCTCAAAAAGTAAAATCAAGACTCAACAAATGGAATAGAAACAAACTAAAAAGCTTCTTCTCAGCAAAGGAAACAATCAAGAATGTGAGGAAAGAGCCTACAGAATGGAGGAAAATCTTTGTCACCTGCACCTCAGATAGAGCATTAATCTCCAGTATATATAAAGAACTCAATAAGCCTAACACCATAAAACAAATAACCCAATTAATAAATGGGCTAAGGAACTGAAGATACTTCACAGAAGAAGAAATACAATCAATCAACAAATATATTAAAAAATGTTCAACATCTCTAGCAATTAGAGAAATGCAAGTTAAAACTACAATGAGATTCCATCTCACTCCAGTCAGAACGGCAATTATCAAGAATACAAGCAACAATAAATGTTGTCAAGGATGTGAAGAAAAGGATACATGCGTACACTGCTGATGGGACTGCAAACTGGTGCGAACACTTTGGGAAGCAGTATGGAGATTCCTTAGAAAACTTTTAATGGAATCACCATTGACCCAGCTCTCCCACTCTTTGATTTATACCCAAAGGACTTAAAATTATCATACCACAGTGACACAGCCACATCAATGTTTATAGCAGCTCAAGTCACAATAGCTAAATTATGGAATCATCTTAGATGCCCTTCAATGGATGAATGCAAAAAGAAACTGTGGTATTTATAAACAATGGAATGTTAGCCATAAAGAAGAATGAAATTATGGCCTTTGCTGGTAAATGGATGGAGCTGGAGAATATCATGCTAAGCAAAATAAGACAATCCCAAAGAACCAAAGTTTGAATGTTTTTTCTGATATGCAGATGCTAATTCACAATGGGAGGGCAGTTTAGGGAAGGATAGAAGTACTTTAGATTAGACAAATGTGAATGAAAGGAAGGGAGAGGAATGGGAATGATAGTAGAATGAATCAGACGTTACTATCCTATGTGCATATGATTACACAACTAATGTAATTCTATATCATGTACAGACAGAAGAATGAGAAATTATACTCCATATAAGTATCATATGTCAAAATAAATTATACTATAATGTATAACTAATTAAAACAAATAAAAACAGAATATTCAATCAATTACTTCCTAATATCAGTGTCTAAGTCTTCTTCACACAAGAACTGGTTATGACTTAATTAAAGAGAATATTCTTGAAAACACACTAAGTTATGTGAGGCTATCTCCTTGCTTAAGAGCTTTCACAACTAAAATCTTAGTGTTTTTTTTTTTTTCTTTGTTTAACTTGATTGATTGCTTGTTTTTAGTTTATTAAAAATATTTTCTGCTGGGCACGGTGGCTCACACTTGTAATCCCAGCACTTAGGGAGGCTGAGACAGGAGAATCGCGAGTTCAAAGCCCAGCCTCAACAATGGCAAGGCGCTAAGCAATTCAGTGAGACCCTGTCTCTACATAAAACACAAAATAGGGCTGGGGATGTGGCTCAGTGGTCGAGTGGCCCTGAGTTCAATTCCTGGTACCAATATATATATATATATATATTTTTTTTTTTCTATCCATTTAACTCATTTATCTCCTTGTCACATTTTTCTGCTCTACTGCCATAGGTTATGGTAACTAACAGGAAATTGCACTTCCGTTCCAAATTTATATAGTCAAATGTAATCATGCATGAAATATGTGCATGTGTTTGTTTATATATAAGTATGCACAAGCTAATATATAAATATGCATTATATATTTTGTTAAGAATCTATTATGTATGGCATATATTGTATTGTGCAAATGCAGTATGTTATTAGATTTTGTGTTTCTCATTAAACAATATGATGTGCAATTTAAATGACCTACTTTAATATAAGTTGTTTATTGCAAATTATGGCACTATAAATCCAGATAAATTAAAATGATCACTAATTTTTACTGAAGATTTGAACATTAGTTCTAAATACAGTAAATCTAGGTCAAAATATATATCAAAAATGTAAATAATTAACAATGATTTATAAATGTAAATTTCTATTTTTGTTCTCTTTTAGACAGGCAGAAATTATCCTGAGTTTTGATTTGAAAACAATGTGAGATGTCAGGTAAGATATAATGAAGGAAGTAGGTAACTTAAATTTATTTTGGGATAAGGAAACTGTCATCATTCAGACAGATAAAATGTTCAAGTAGCAGAATCATAATTAGAAGAAGGGTCTTTTGTTCTGTCTTTCCATTGATAATTCCAAACTCAATATTATAGCAATTATACCATATTGAATTTTCTATATTTTTTTCAAATATGTTTTAAGACATGCCTCCTTTTATTCCTGTATCTGGACATGGTGTCTTAACCATGTATTAAATTTTATATTATTAATATATTGCTTAGTCAGAACTTTATTTTATTATTCTAGCTTCCTGACCATGAGTTTAACATTTAACATTTTCTAAATAACATAAATTTTCAAATATTTATTTCTCGTTTCAGCTTCATTAAACATATTCATCTGCAGTGAAAAAATGTTAGAAATGATGTAAAGGACAGAGCATGCAGGAGTTACTAAGTATATTTTTAAATGTTAAAATAAACTCCTTCACATTTAGCTAGTCCTTAATAAAAATTTACCAGCAAGTTATTATCAAGTCCGGAGATCATCCATCTCCGTCACAGGTCATATCTGATATTTGGCCTACTACTTGTTTTGTTTTAACTAATGTTTTGTTAGAACTTTCAGATGCACTCAATTACATAATGCATATTACTGATTTCCTGTTAAATTGTTAATGCTCAGCAGCTGCGAAAGACACTGTGATCTACAAAGACTTAAATATGTATCTAATCCTTTTATTTAAATTGTCAACCCACAATATAGAAGTTGCTACTAAAATTTGTAAATTTGAACAGCTACTAGGAACCAACAGCTCATATTATTTGCTCATAAATTTGATAATTAAATAATTTTAAGAGACTTTATCCTTGCCTGCATATAATATACAGGAAAATGATTGTGTGTGACTGAGGAAACCCACAGGTTTTAACTATTCAAGGCAAGAATCACACATGTATTCCAAACTTGTCCATATTGTTATGAACAAAGGGTGTTTAAAATGAGTTAGTCTCTTTAAGCCCATCTATAGATAAAATATTTTCAATAATGCTTGAATTTAGGTTGAACAATTCCAAGGACAAAAGATAATAAAATATTGCAACTAAAAATTACATTTCTGGTTGATATTTTAATTGTTTGGCAATAATATGACGTTTTTCTAAGAACATAGCATATTAAAACAAAAGAAAACAAACATTCATTTAGTCTAAAAATAATTAGCTCACACCTGTTCCAGGGACACTTTCATATAAGCAAAGAGTCCAATACAAAGATAATAATTTTGTTTGAAATGACTTATTTTTTCCTATGTGTACCTAAAATAGTCCCCAATTCACCTGTACAATACTTTTGTTTATACTTTGTAACACTTTTTTGTTCTGTCTCTCCATTGGAAGTGATTCCCTGAGTTCATATCTACCTTATGTCAGTAGGTATTATAGAACCCTCCTTCAAACCTACATTCTAGCAGACATAGTGCCAGTCATATTTTCTAACCACTGTGAGTTTTTAGGGAAATTTATTGCACAAGGGAAAATATGTCATGGTATGTCCCTAGAAGCATTGCAAATTGTGAATGAAAGATAATCATTATGGAGTTTTGTTTCTTAAATAATTGAATAATTTTAAGGATCATTTATTCCCATGCTGGGTATTAATCAATTGCCAATAAATCTATCTTTACATAGATCTGTTTCTACATGGTCAACTACATAAGAAATTATTAGAGACTTTTGCATAACTAAGGTAGCTTCACAAAAGTTCATTAGCACTGAAAGAGTATCATGTTTAGTTCAAATTCGTGTGGAATAGAAGCAAGTTATATTTCTAAAGCAATTTTCTATTATAGGCAGTATTGAGTTGTTTTTCAACCAAGTATTTTTTCATAGTGATATTAAGCTAACACATGCATGACAGTATATGTTAGCCAGCTTTGCATGGTTGTGATTACCAAACAAAAATTTAAAGGAGAAAGTTTATTTTAGGTTCACATTTTCAAAATTTCAGTTCATGGTTGAACTTCTCCATTGTTCTAAAGCTGAAGTAATGGAACATCATTGCAAAAAGGTATGGCAGAGGAAAACTAATCAACTCTTGACAGCTGTGAAGCAGAAGGGAGAGAGAGAGAGAGAGAGATGGGGGGGAAGTACACACAAGGAATCGGGTGCAAAATAAAAGTGGGCTATCAGTGATATGTTTTCTCCAGCTACACCCTGCCTTCCTACAGATACAGTAACCTTTAAGAATTATTAATCCATAAAATTGATTAATCCACTGATTAAGTTATGACTCTCTCATAATCTAATTATTTCACCTCTGTACATTACTGAACTGTCTACTTACATGAGCTTTTCAGTGGATATCTTACATCCAAACCATAACAATATATAGATAATTTATTAAACTCCAGATTTCAATTTCTTATGGCAAAATTACTACTTGTTAATTCAGAGATTAGGTCATGAATCTATAAGAAAGTTTTCCAGATGATTCTGAAATAAAACTTTTATAAAATAAAAATTTTAGCACCTTGGTATTAAATTGTATAAACAGCTTTCAGATTATATATTTTATATTAGTCATGTACATATATGTCATATTAATAAACTCTATGATTCTTCACTGAAAAATGGCCATTTGAATATACACAATACTACTTTCTGTTAATAGACTGAAGACTTAATAGATACCAAGTTGAGAAAATCTGAATTTAGAATAATAATGGTGATAGATCTGTGATTCATTTCTACCATAGACTGTTCAACATGCATTTTAAAATTCTTTCATTAAAAAACACTGAACCACTGAGCCCTGATGAAAAAAAGGGGTTATATTGTGATTGTACTTACAGCACTAAGGAGAAAAAGAACATCATTTGAATTGTAGAAATTTTTCTACAGATATTCATTAACATTAAAACCAGAAGTTCATTTAAGGCCTATGCCAATTTTATGGTCAAGGAATCATGGTGAAATTCTTGAATCTGTTCTCTAGGATTTTCCATTAAGGTATGTAAACTACTCTGTATTTCTGCTTTCTATCTCTCTCCTCTCTTCCTCTCTAACTCTCCCTCTTTCTCTGTGTCTCTTCCTCTCTTTCACTTCTCTCCCCCATAGGCCTGTTTTTCACAGCGTATATTTTTGGGGAAAACAGAAGCTTTGTTATTTATTTTTACTATTTGCACCGAATTTATGCAATGAATCAATTCCTGGATCAAAGTTTTGTCCAGACTTGCACCTTTCAAATTTCCTGTAATTGTGGCAATAGTAGAGGTAGTTAAATAACAACCCTTGTTCTATCAACTGTGTCCTAGCTATAGAGAGTACCCACGTGCATGTTCCTTTTCATTAAAGACCTTGATGCTTAATGCAGGTGAAGTTGAAGGTCAAGCAACTTCTTTGAAAGAGAATAACACACAGTACATAAAACATGATCAAATTTATCAATACAGCTAGGAGAAAAACTCAAATTTACTCAAGTTGGTTACTTTATCTATAAATGATCAAAGAATAGATTTTTCTCTCTTGCTTCATGTTTAATATTTGTTATAACACATGAGCAATTTTAATAGCAGATGTGTAGAAGAACATAATTTTGGAAAGCTTTTAAATAGTCTTTATGGGAAAACATCAAAATATCACCAACAAAACCATAATGGTTGTAAAATTTTTGTAATTTAATCAAAGCCAGAAACTATATCATCAGGGGACCTAATATTAAAATATAGGCAAAATTTCACATGCACATCAGATAGAGCACTGATCTCCAGGTGACATAAAGAACACAAAAAACTTAACACCAAAACAATAAACAACCCAATCAATAAATGGGCTAAGGAGCTGAATAGACACTTCTCAGAAGAAGAAATATAATCAATCAGCAAATATATGAAAAAATGTTCAACATCTCGAGTAATTAGAGAAAAGCAAATTAAAACTAAGATTTCATCTCACTCCAGTCAGAATGGCAGTTATCAAGAATATAAGCAACAATAAGTGTTGGCAAGGATGTGGGGGAAAGGACACACTCTTACATTGCTGGTGGCACTGCAATTGGTGCAACACATCTGGAAAGCAGTATGGCAATTCCTTAGAAAACTGGAAATGGAAACACCATTTGACCCAGCTATCCCCCTCCTCAGTCTATACCCTAAAGGCTTAAAAAGAGAATACTATAGTAACACAGCCACTTTAATGTTTATAGAAGCACAATTCACAATTGCTAAACTGTGGAAGCAACCTAGATGCCCCTCAATAGATGAATGGATAAAGAAACTGTGGTACATATACACAATGGAATATTACTCAGCATTAAAAGAGAATAAAATTATGGAATTTGCAGGTAAGTGGATGGAGTTGGAGACTATCATGCTAAGTGAAGTAAACCAATCCCAAAAAACAAAGGCTGAATGTTCTCTTTGATAAGTGGATGCTGATCCATAATGGGCAGGGGGTAGGGGGGTGTGGAGTGTTTGAGAAGAATGGAGAAACTTTGATTGTGCAAAAGAGAGGAAGAAGAGGAGAGAGGAGGGACCATTGGGGAAGGAAAAGTGGTGGAATGTGATGAACATCATTACCCTAGGCATGTATGGGGCAATGCTACGTCATGCAGAACTAGAGAAATGAAAACTTGTGCTGCATTTGTGTACAATGAATCAAAATGCATTCTGTTGTCATATATACTTAATTAGAATAAATAAATAAATAATAAAATAAATGTATTTAATACCAAAATTTAAAAAATGAATCATAGGCAAAATTTGTCTTTTTCTAATCTTAGAATCTTCCATTTTGGTATATTAAAAATAATGATTTGGATTTTGCTTTTCATGTAAGCATAAGTTTGAATTTCGTTCTCAGCAAAATTTTAATTTGGAGTGAAATCTATTCTCTCTCATGAGAAAAATGATAGCTATTTAATATTTATCCCATAGTTCAGAAACTTTTTAATAACTACTACAATGTTAAGAACCTAACAATTTGAAAACTACTTATCTGGGATTAGTTTTGTTAAATAAATTTTCAAAGGGTTATTTTTTTGACTTCACAATATTGCATGTTTTAAAAAAATAGGCATATCACTGGCTTCTTTCTACAATAGGGAAAAGCAGACTCAGAGAGATTAATTTTAATTGAACTAATGACACAAAACTGAAATTAGTGAACATAGAATCCAGTGCAAAATTTACTCTAAAAATTATAGTCTAAAATGACACTTCTCAGTCTGAGCTACACATAGCAATCACAGGGAAAAAAGAACTTTCTGACTCAGCTCAGATATTCAGGCTCAAGGTGCGATTGTGAGTCTGTGTTACTAACAGGTTCACAGATGGTGCTGAGGCTGCCTGTCTGAAACACACTTTAAAAAATCAGTTTTTAAACTCTAAGGATACTTTGAAGATATTGAGCAGGGACTAAATGGGGAACGGATTGAAAAAGAAAATTGTAAACATTATTTGACTAGTTTCCTTTCACATGAAAAGGAAAATAAAACTCATTATTTTCAATAATACCCAACTAGACAATTCTAATCCAAAAGTAGAAAAGTGAATTAGCCATATATTTTAGCATTCAGTCTCTCTATGATATTATTTCTGGGTTGACTTAGTTACTAAAATTTCTCTGACTTGGCTTTTCCCTATTGTAAAATGTGGCCAGTGATATCTCCATTTGAAAAACAGTATATTGTAAAATTCAGCAAATAACTCGTCAGGAAATTTATTTAAAGAAATTAATCCCAGATATGAGATTTTGCACAGATATGATTTTACAAAAGAGTACTATAACAAACTAATGTCTGCCTCCACAAACCATCATTGAGCTTTATTTATTCATGAATAATATAGGATTATGTTAAGGAATTAGAGTTAATGCTTTATACCCCCGTTTTCATTAACGTTTAAATTGAAAGACTTTTGTCATTCTGCTTAACACTGTACTTAACAATTCAACATACTGCCAATGCAGAAATAAAATGGCATCAAAATCTTTTATCCTAACAGAATATGATAACAAGTAGAATATTTCTGAAAGTTTTAGGTGTCTAATTAATTGTGTTTATTTACATACTGCTAGAATTAAATTCTGTGAAGGAGGGAGGTGGGAAGAATGCTTAAGTTTTGGCATAGGTAATTGACTTCTATAAAATATCTCTATCAATTTTACTCTATTCCTTTTGCATTTTATTTAATATTTAAAATAACATATTAACCTTTTCTTCAAAATGAGAAAAAAGCATTGCCTTAAATCATCTTATTATAGCATCTATCTTTTGACATATTTTATTCTCAGATGGCAGGGTATAGGTGACCAAGTTTTATAAGTTCTCAGGAAAATACTATGGAGGAATCCTGGAACAATTTTTTTCAAGATAAAACCACATTACAAAAAGTAGGCTAGTACTATTTTATAAAACAGAGTAAGTCTTTTACCTGCACCCCCTTGTAAATGCAATTGTGTGATATTATTCTTGGAGATTGTATTAGTCAGGGTTCTCTAGTGATTTATGAGATTGGCTTACATGATGAGAAGGTGGAAAGTCCACAATGGTCATCTGCAGGCTTGAGAGCTGGAGGAACCAGTGTCTGTGCAGTCCAAAAGTCTGAAGCCTCAGAACAAGAGGGAGCAATAAAGCGACCCCAAGCCAGGCGCAGTAGCACATGCCTGTAATCCCACCACTTTGGGAGGCCGGACAGTAAAATCGCGAGTTTAAAGCCAGCCTCAGCTATGGTGAGGTACTAAGCAACTCAGTGATACCCTGTCTCTAAAAAAGATTAAATACAAAATAGAGCTGGGCATGTGACTCATTGGTCAAGTACCCCTGAGTTCAATCCCTGGTTGCAAAAAAAAAAAAAAAAAGAAAGAAAGAAAAAGAACTGCCACCCCAGTCCAGAGACCAATAGCTTCTGGAGAGCTCCCTGGAGAATCACTGGCACAATCCTTTTTGGAAGAGTGAAGGATCAAGAGTTTGATAGCCTCAGGCCATCCCAGCAGCAATCAAGAACCCATTCAAGAAAATTAGAGCCAGGCAAGGTCGCGCTTGCCTGTAATCCCAGCCACTCAGGAAGCTGAGGAAGGAGGATCTGCAGTTCAAAGCCAGCCTCAGCAACTTAGCGAGGCCTTAAGCAACTCAGCAAGATATTTTCTCTAAATAAAATACAAAAAAGGGTTGGGTATGGTTCAGTGGTTAAAAAATCAAATAAATAAATAAGTCTTAAGAAGAACTGAGCCTACATCTGTCGCTGCTTCCTTGTTCTTCCAACTTTTATTCCATCCAAACCACCATCCTATTCAGTGTTGCCAATGCTTAGGGAGTGTCCATTTCAGTTTGCATTCCACATGCCAATCATCCCTAGCCACACCCTCATTGACCCATCAGCTTCATCAGGTGACCTGCTTGGTGGTGTCCACAGGTCCCTTTAGCTCTATTCAGATTTCTTCATTGACTTTTTTCTTTTCCTCAAACATTTAATTTCAACTGTCATATCTTCAAATTCACTAATTTTTTTTTACCTTCTTGCTCAGATATGCCTTTAAATTCTTCTAATATTATTTCTTTTCCATTTTATTTATGCTGTTTAGTGTCATAATTCTTAATGGTATCTTTTTAGGTTTTCAATCTCATTGTTGATTTTTATTTTTCAAACATCATTTTCCTGATATTAAACATTTAGTGTACTGAACATATCTAGCATGTTTAAGACAACTGTTTTGCAAATGTTGACTAGTGGATTTGCCGTGTGGCCTGTCTCATGTAATTGATTATGCTGTTTTGTTATTTTTCCTTTGAATAGAGCCTGCTTTCCTGCTTGTTTGTGCCAGCGCCTGCACCAGCACAAAGTGAAACTAGGATCTGCAAGGTAGCTGCAGATAAGAATCACACACACACACCAAAGGACAAGACAGGACTCTCTCTTTATTCAGCTGATTTGGATATATATATATATATATAATTAGGATGCCCTCTAACCCAGAAGCACTATAGGGTATGCTAAAGTCTTACAGAGTGTTACTACTTTACTAATCTTGTGGTTTTACAGGAATGCGGAACTGTTACAAGAACACAGAACTATGGTCAGCCACATGATTGAAAAACCTGATACTGTTACACATTATGTACTGTGGGAACACCCAGGCCAGCTCTCTCCCACATGTTTGCCTTGAGATTTTTGTTTTTGTTGTTGACACATGGACATTCATTTAAAATGGTAAATCCAGGAATTATATTTTTTTTTGTTCCCACCATATTTTGATGTTCTTGTTGCTTCACTTCATTTGTATTGCTCTACACTATCATCTATATGCTAAGGATCCACTTGAAGTGTGAACTTCAGATATTTTAAGGTCAGTGATTTTTCTAATTTTGCCTGTATATACAGTTATTCTGAATGGTCTGTTGTTTAGTTTCCTATTTCCAAAAGGGGAAAAATATAAAAAAGGGGGGAAACGT
>PVHX01023953.1:0-24838 GCA_004024805.1 Geosciurus inauris
CTTTCAAAGGATGTTTCAAAATATAGAACACTTGGGGTGAAGGGGCCTCCTAACACCAGAGAAAACATGCCATGTCCTTTTATCTTTAGTCCCTTGTGCAAATGGTCTCAGTCACTATTTTCTTTTGAAACACAGGAAATATCCCCATCTTGTGGGATTTTTAGGATATCACTGCTATAGACCCCTTTCACCATCTTACCTTTTTGCAACCACAGTCTTCATTGCCTAATGGAAGAGTCCATTATCTCCATCCTAGTTGTTTGAATGCTAAAGAACAAAGGATCTACATTATACAGATCTGGAAGGTTCCATCACATTTGCTTTTCTGCATAGAGAATCCCACCCAATCCCACCCCCCATATATGCCACATTATTTGGGCATGAGAAAGCAGATGTTACCCATCTCTGTGTCTCAGCACCTAAAACAGTAACTGACATGTAGCACATGCTACATTGAATTAATTTGTTAATAAATTTTGTTGGTATTCATTTGTATTGAGTCACACTTTCAAATAATAACTGAGCATGGCAGGACAATATTTTATACTCCAAAATTTAAAGAATCTTTAAAATACATTTTGTCCAACTAACCTTAATTTTTTAATTTTTTTTTAAACTTGCATGTAATCATTTGTAGATAATCTAGTTTCCTTGTGGATATGGGAAATATCCAATGCCTTCCAATGAAATTAATTTCTTTTAAAATGAATGTAAGCTTCCAGCATTCAGGAACTCGTGTAATTCCAGTATCAGGTTATGTAGTGTAGGCCTGGCTTCCTAAATAAAGTGTCAGCTTCTCACTATCTGGCCACCATCAGATGACAGGTGCACGTCTTCTCAAAGTGCTACCACACCTTCATTCCAATTCTTTTTCACTTTTGTTCAAGTACAGAAAGAGGTGCTACATTTCATTCATTCAGTGTCCCATCATCATATTCTCAGCAAGTCACTGGAGAGTCAAATAGTACTTTGTACTGCTATATGTACTTCAACAATGTGATTCTCCTTTTTAGAGACTGCACAATATTTTAAAACTATCACAAAAGAGATTACCATAATATTATGATAAAAGGAGGAGCTGTGTGTGGGGAAAAGAGACTCCAAAAGTTAGCTCAAACTTTCTTGAGAACAAAACAGAAAGCAATTGTGGCAATGAGGACATTGTACAAGCAGTACAATTTCAAAGTAAAAATGCAATGTCAATTTTTTTTTTTTTTGTGGTTCTCTTAGGTCTTTTCTTTCTTCCCTGTATCTTTTTTTTTAATTTTTTCTCAAAAATTGCATTTTAATACATGTTATCAAACATAACAGAAAAAAACAAATTTTCAGAAGCTGTACACACTGTTCACTGAAAACATTTGTTGAGGCAAATAGAAAAAATTGTTACAGTCATAATTTTTCTAACTTTGCACAAAATTATAAGCAGATTAAATTCTTCATATTAAACACCTTTATATGAATGAACAGTATATATATATATTTTTTTTATCAACCATCTTTACTATACCCATTCCCCTTTCCTGCCCCCATTGTCAAATATTAACCCCAAATGTGAATGTCCTTCAAGTTATTAACAAGTGATCTAGAAAGAAAGCAATGTCAAGTTATGTCAGCTTCGATGCTGTTAATGATAGGCTATGGATCATCTCAAAATTGAAATGATGTTTTAGATCACAATTCCAAGAACGTGTGCTAGCATTGAAATAATGGTTAGAAAAATGCAAGAATAAAGGTTACCATGCTCTGTGCCATACTTAAAAACTAGTAAATAATACTTATCTTACTCAATCTGATGCGTGTGTATTTAGTAACATATACAATATATTGTACACAATATATATAGATATCTGCTAATAATAAACACACAACCTAAAAATTGACATAGGGGTCCTATTCTAAAACTTTAGTATAAAATACTTTTAAAAGACTGGAGAACTTACTGCCACACAGGAATACTTACTGAAACATGCATTTTTAACACCAGGACAGAGCAGACAGCTTCGATTAGGAAAGCTAGAGGATATTTCATTTGATTTCTCTAAAAGATGAAAAGGCAAGAAAGAAAAAGGATGAAACAATTTCAGATGCTTTCAATGCATTTATCAAATCAGAATGAACTGCTTTTGACTGTGCATGTAATAAGTCAGAAGAAATTCACTAACCAAAAGGCAAGAATTTCTTTTCTACTGTGACTAATTCAACTTAATGAAATTATTCTTTTAAAAAAACTACACATATGAGATATAAGAAGAAAAGAGAAGACGATAGAAAGGCAAGCAACAGCGAGTATATTTCATGAGAAGACAAAAACCACAATTTTGAACCAATTAATGTTAGATCCTGTCTGACCTTGAATTTGACAAAACTCAATATAAAGTCCAAGCTTATAAAAGGACTTCAATTATAAGAGGTTATCTAAAGAGCGCTTAAGCTGGTTTTCAAGATGAAATACTAACTGAAGTTTGTATTTATTTTGTAAACAACCATGTTAACCTTGCTATTTACACTGCCAATGACATCTTCCCAGGACCGTAGAATCCCTGTGCTATAAATCTTCACTAGATAAGCAGCTCATTCTTTGTCTCTCAAAGTGTAGTAGGAAGTTGTGCCAGGAAAATAATATAGAAATGAATCAAATGCAATACTGTATATTACAAAACAAAATGCATTATAGCACATGCCATATTCTTAGTAATAATCCTTTATCCATTAGAAACAAAACTGGTATCACCGTAACCAACACTTACCTCCAAGAATGGTCTTAAGGGCTAATAAAAGATAATAACAGTATTAATACCTCTTGCCTGGGTTAATTGTTTTGTAGTTTATAAACTTCTTTTCCAGCACTCTATCAGTTGTTCTTGTCCCATGAGACAGGTAGCCATCTGAGACCTACAGAGGTGACCTGATTTGCCCAAGGTTATACAACCAATAAGAGGCAAACTTAGAACTCAAACTGTAGTTTTTTCCTGGACAACTGAACTATTTCTCTGAAGTTATTGCTCATCTCCAGGGATATAAGATATGTAAGAAAAAATATTGTAATATCAACATGTGTAATATTTTAATTGATCTATTATAAATAGAAAGTCACAATTCTTTCATTATTTAATATTTCTTCAAATGATCTTCTACAGATTTAAAGTTTTAATCAAGCAATACTGCATAGAATTACTTATACATTAGAAGTTTTTCCAGCAAACACAATCAAGAGGTCAGCAAAAGTATAACACTATTAAAATATAATAAATACCTTAAATTTTTCATTTAGTTTTAAAACATATAAATCTACATTTTTCAGTGATCTTTTTAAAAATGGAGCCAAATACTTTTGTTTAAGAATGAGCCCAGTAGTTGTTATCCTAAATATCTGCCTTATAACAGTCTCACTTGTAATTTATATACATTTTCCAAATTGAATTTATTAAATTTGAAGTTAGAATTTAACTAACCAAGGAGAAACTGCCTAATATCACTTACTATCACCCCTGGAAAACATATCAACAAAAAAGGGAAAGACAGAAACTTTACAGTGCAGAAATCCAGTAGATTTTCACCAGATGATAAGATCACCAGTAGTATCATATATCAACACTATGAAGCTTTTGGAATAATGTGCTGCAATTGGCAGAAAATCTATCATTGCTTTGGTATTTTTGCCCAATAACCTCATTCCAATCGTGAGAAAACACTTAACAAACCCAAATTAAAGGACATCCTATAAAAAATTAATAAATTAAAAGTGTCAAGGTCATAAAAGACAAAAAAAAGGATTGAAAATGGAAAAGATGAAAGAAATAACAGCTAAAAAATGCATTACGGGATCCTGAACTGGGTACTGGAACATAAAAAGCAAATAAGCAGAAAAACTGATGAAATTTAAATAATGCCTATGGTTTAGTTAATAAGTATTGTACCAATGTTAATTTCCTGATTTTGTTAATTGTACTATGGTTATGTAAGACCAACGCATTAAAGGAAGCTGGGTGAAGGGCATATAGGAACTCTATGTGCTATTATTTTTATGAATTTCATTAGTCTTAAAATTAGTCCAAAATAAAAAAATTAAAACAACAAACACAAACACCTGCAAAGCAACTAATTGTAAAGCAGCATGAAGAAGGAAAAAGAAGCAAAGAGTAGGAATAAGCAAGCTGTAAAAGAAAAAAGATATGAATGTCCAGTAGCAAGTATATGAAAAGACATTTCCAACTCAGAAGTAAATTAAAGAAATGAAAATTTAAACAATGAGATATTTTTGTCTTCAAATTGGCACACTTGTTTTCTGTATACTAGTAAGTAGGACAGAATATGAGGACAAAGGCTCACAAAACCACTGCAAGAGGGAGTGTAAATTGGCATAAGCCTCTTTGAGAGAAATTTTAAAAGTTTAAATGCTTACGCGTAGGACCAGCATTTCCACTTTAAGAATTTAATTTGAAGAAATAAATGAGTTAAAAATATAAAAGATGTTTATTAGTGTTATTATAGTCATGAACATTCAAACAATTTAAATGTTCATCAATAGGGAAAGATTATGATGTAACCATCAAATGAAATATGCAATAAATTTAAAATACTATATAAATATATATTCATTGTCATAAATAGATATATATGATTATTATGTGAAATATTATTACAAAAGAATATTTATGGAAAGTATAAGTGTAGTACAATTTACAGTATTAAACAATTTATCATACCAAACATTTATAGTATTAAACATTTAAGATTATGTCATTGAAATGTGGGAAATATATACACTTCTGGTTTATTTTCATTTTCTTTTTAAGTCTCTGTATCTTCTATATTTCCTAAAATTAACATGTATTAACTTTGCAATAAAATTTTAAAACTTCATGCCCCATCCCAACTGCATTTGCTTTTCAGGGATCTCCAATTTTGTGAAGGTCACAAGCTCCACTCTAGGAAGGGGTGGGCTGTGACTGTAGTTTCAGGAACTGCCACTAGGTGGTACACTGATGCTCGAGCAGTTGTTCAAGACGTTTAAGCTAGCTGCGTGTACTTAAGTGCTGTGACCCCAGAGACAGTAACAGTCTCAGATTTCTTTCATGTGAAAAATTCTTTAGCCTTCCCCAAAAAACTAATAATTTAATACCCAATTTCTGCATTGTCTTACAGTAGGCACTCAAGAAATATTTTCTGGATAAACAAAACATAATTAAAAATAAAAATGGCAGAAGCATGAAAAATTGAACATCTTCACATCATTTTGTCATATTTCTAAACAGAGTTAAACTGGTTTCATGGGGGCTTTAATATGATATTTTTCATTGTAAATCTACAAAAAAGGAAGAGGTCAGCATTTCCCAAATGTATTTGAATCCCCTGCCTAAAAAAGACATTTTTGAAGGAATGACATTCCAAGGAATATGATTTGAAAAATCCTGTCCTCAACACCTGTCCATCTTATTTAATGTAATCACCCTAGAGTCACCCCCAACTGAAGCTCCCATCTTCTTCACTCCTTATTATGGATTTCATCTTTACTGTTTTCATATTCACCAAAGCTATCAAGTCCCAAATTGGCACTTGCTATTATGTTGCCAGCCAGTGTTGAAGTCTGTCAACAAACTGTACTTAAGGCACTTCTCCCTGAACGTTGTCTTACTGCAGATGTGAAGTAGATACCTTTCCTATGTACACCTGATTCCAGTCTGAATTAAACCCAATTTAAAGGCAGGAACATGCCTACTCTCCAACCACCAGTTCATGTGAGATAATAGAATCTCATTTCCCTAGAATGTCTATTAAATAGAGCTGAGTGAGTTAATTTGCCACTCATCAAAGCAAACTTTGAAAATGGCCTCATTATCTAAAGAAAAGAAAGTCAACCAGAAAGACAAGCATTCTGTATGATACATAGTCATTGCTACTCAGAAATAATCTAAAAAAGCAATTACCATTGTCTAGATATCTGTTTGTCTTTTCTACTAGAGTATGAACCCCTTGAGAAAAGGGAATAAATGCAGTTCATATCAGTCTCCCAATAGTTACATGGTATCTGGAACACTATAGGCCTTAATAAGAATTTAGAGAATAAACAAAGTGATGAATAAATGAGTGAATAGAGCAATATACTAAATACTAGAATACTAGATATACTAGTATACTAGTATAAATACTAGAATACTAGATATACTAATACTAAATACTAGAAGGAGCATCTTAGTTGTAATATCAAATTTTAAAACCTATTAATATATGCTAGTGTAAAAATGATTTCCTCATTCATTCAAAAATATTTATTAAGTAGATATTATATTTTAGACACTGTGCTAAGGATACAAAAATGAATGAGAAATAATTCTGTCTTAAGAAGTAGAGCATAGTGGATAAAAATAATTTACATTTATTCAATGCTTCTTCAAATACTTTCATACATGATATGTATAATAACCCAAAGCAATTGATATCTTCCCCATCTACTTTTTACACTGTTAAAAAAGTATACATAGGTGCAAGTGAATCTTTATAAAATATATGCAAGATATAAAGTATATAATGATGCCACAAGCTTCTTTTTAGAAACTACCCAACTTAAGAACAAGAACATCTTTTCCCCTAAGAGAAAATGCTATCCTGAATTTTCTTTTTATCCTTCCCTTATTTCTATGTTTAACCATGTGCATTTTGCTAATTGGTATATTCTATAGTTTCACATATGTTTTTACTTGTTTTTACTTTGCTTAAATGGAAACACTATTTCCACTCAACATTACAATTTTGCCTTGTACATGTAAGTCTTAACCCTTGGATTTGATATTTGTATAAATGGTGTGAGATAAGAATCTAATTTCATATTTATACATTCAGGTAATGGTTGGTGCCCTGTTGAAAAATTCATCTTTTGAAACAATTTGCAGTGTAACCTGTCACAAATAATATTTCCATTTTATATTTTCTGTTTCTTTCTTTGGCCATTTATTTAGCCTTGCACCTAATTTCAAACCATCTAAATAAATAGGTCTTTCTAAAAAATTATGAACTTTTGGTAAGGAAGACCTACTCTATTATTACTGCAGGAATATCTTATTTATTCTTAATCATTTGCTCTTGCATATAAATTTAAATCAGTTTGTTATATCTCCTTTTACACATCATCAAATTGAACCTTAAAGTTGTTCATAGTTAATTCTGATGCAGCCAAAATTTGAATTCATGCCTTCTAACTCCAGATCCAGAGATCCTTCTATATAGCACTCAAAAGAAAATAAGTACTATTTAATAGTCCCATCAAAAGATAAACTCATACAGCTTTTTCAGAATGCATTAGGGAACTAACTCATGAGAAGACTCACCAAAACATTATTTTCTTTCAGGAGTTTCATGGGCCTATGCTGAGATAGTTTAATGCATAATTGTGGCAAGACTGCTAGATGTTTACTCACCTTCACTCATTCTCCTATTATTTCTCACTAACAAAACCTTTATTTTGTGGGGGAAATGGAAGAAAATTGCCCAACTAATAAAACTAAATTTTTTAGCCTTCTTTGTAGATACAGGTATCCATATGTCAAGGAAATGTAAGCTCATGTTTGGAGGCAGGAAAACAGACAAGTCCTCAAAGAGGGAGAGTGCAGGCTCAGCTGGCATACCCTGTGTGCCCTTTGTTCTTTGTCCTTTCTTCTTCATGCATCTTAAAGTGAAGATATAATAGCAAGTATTGCAACAGCCACTTGCATTTGACCACAAGAGAAAAGCTAAGAGGAACTGCAAAGCTCTTAGAGATATTTCATCCTTGAACTTCTATACTACCCTTGCTTCCTCTACAAATTTTGCTTCATGCAAGAAAAATAAACTCTTGCCTGATTTTATGCCATTGTTATTTGGGTTTTCTATTATATGCAGGCAAATTTAATTTGTATTTGATAAAAGAGTAATAAAATGAGACAATCGCTTGGAAATTATATCTGCTTTCAGTTATCTCTTCCACGGAATAGAATACAGAACTTTAGGGCTTCAACTCAAGCATTAAGTCACAGTTCTTTTCCAGAGTACAAGGTAGGATCCACCTGAAGGTACTGTTCATATTTATGCTCAAGTGGGTTAGCCCCCTGTTGCAGTTAGAAAATATAACTCATGTAAACCTCCACTGTTACCCTCCTTCAATTTCCCCCTGCTGGTTTGATGCATATGAGTTTACTTTAATAAGCACATATCAACATTTTAATATCTTTTAAATAATTCATGAACTCATAAAGGTAAGCAGAATGATAGAAGGCATTTAGCCCAACTTCCCTCACTATGCACACTAACACAGATGTTTGCCATTCTACAGACACTAGCTTTCTGGTGAAGCGTCATGCTAAAGGTTGTAAGGGATTCAGAAATTAAGATATAGCCCTTGTTCTGAAAGAGTTTATTATCAAGTAAGAGATTCATTTGATGAGTCCTCTTCTGTGACTGGGATTCAAACACTTGGAACAGGAGATTGAGTGCCACGGTCAATGGAAACTTGTTCACTTCTACCAACTGCCATGAGCCCAGAAAGAAAAAAAAAAATCCTGGCAACATTTTGTTCATCTCAAATGCCGTAGAGCACCTATTTCCTCAACTTTGCATGAGACCTCTGTTCTTTTTTATCTCATTCATCTTAGTTTGCATAACCCATTAAACCTGTAAGTCCCAAACTCCTTTTGGAAAATAGAAAAGGGTACAACCTAATTTATGTGATACTGTAAAAAAGATCATTCATTTTGGAATCACAAATATTGATTCCAAAACTTATTAGCTATATGATCTTTGGCAAGTCATTTAACCTCTTTGAACACCTCATTTCCCCCTCTGAGACCATAGCTGCTTGCCATTCAGAATTTCTGTGAAGATCAAATGATTAAAAACATACATGAATTCAACAAAAAACAATTGACCACGTGCCTATTGTAAAGAAGGACTATTCTAGCCACAGTGAACAAAAGAAAGCACTCTCTGCCCTCATGACCTAAGTAAAAGAAGACATATAAAATCCTATCAATAGCACTAGGGAGAAACATGAAGTGGGGTATATAATTATGATTATAATTGAAATCAAGGAATTAGAGGGCAGGGGTACCTTTTTTCATAAGATTGCTGGGACAGAGTACCATTCAAGTTGAGTCCTGAATGAACTGAGGGATGATCATACAGATGTCTGGAGAAAAACCTGCAAAGACACAAAAAAAGACCAGGGCCTAGAGGCTAGGACATGTTTGGCCCATCAAGTACCCTACAGATATACGGGACATAAGAGTTCCTCTGCAGTGTCGGTATTTCCAGCTGCAACCCCTCCTCATCTCCTTTGTTCTTACCTCAGTGGACTGTGATGCAAACTGTCTTCTAGATGCCATACCACAGACACTCTCTCTCTCTCTCTTCTCTTACTTTTTACCTAAGCCTAGGGTCCCTCCACAAATGCTTAAAGTGTCCTCTTTTTTTAAGTTAATACATATTGAGAGCTACCTAACATCAACTGCTTCACTGATCACATTGAGTATCTTATTTAATACTCACAAAAATCCTAGGGTAAGTTTATTAGAATGCTCCATATATAGAAACAGCTTCAAAGGTTAATATGGTCAAGTTCACATGGCTAAGGAGAGGCTGATTGAAAACCGAATCCAAGCCCCCTTCTATTTATGTACTTCAGGTTAATCACTGTCTTATGCAGCTTTCTTATCAACTGAAGATGTATCCTGCAAATCTATTGATGAATGTCTCCTTCAGGGAAAATCAATCTTCCTAACGGAATGACTCCCAATCTCAGACTTCCAGAATTTCTAGGGTGCTCACATTCATTTATTCAACATTCATTGAGCACCAATTATGTGCAAGACCTGGAGAAGGTTCTATGAATGAAGCAAGCAACTAAGCAAGGCCCTAACCCAATTGAAAGACTATAAATCAAATTCACTTGTATACTTTAATAGGAAAGAGTGCTTTATAAATAGAATAGTAAAATAATTAGAAATAAGTTGGTACTACTGGAGTATCTCAATTGCAAAGAGAGGTTGAAACTCCTCCCTAAAAGAGCCTGCCTCTGTCATCATCAGCTCCCATTTACTATTCCCAGGACAATTCTTTCCATACTAGATTTTCAAGTATTTCATCATAAGAATTTAAGGGCCAAACATGTTCTTCATTATTTGAGAGTTTCCATATATATGTACTTTTACTACTTGGAGTTTGAGAGGCTGCAAACTAAATTTCATAAACCATAAAAACTTACAATGCTATTAACTTATAGTGAACTTACTCCTTCATTTCCTGCCTCCTTCACCCATATTGGAATTAGTTTTTCTTTTCCACTTTCTTTTATGCATACTAGGCTCTGTGTGCCTGTGTGGGTGAGTGGCTAGCAAGCACCAACACTATGTTACTGTTCTTTTGCTCTATAAAAGATGAAGTCCCAAAAGTAAATAACAAAAAAAGAAAATTTTAAAAATAAAGAAAAAAATGGTAAAGTCCTGTCTTTCAACTACAGTCTGCAGGTGGGCAAACACAAGGAACACTTAGAATATCATTATTCTGTTAGGCAGCAATGAATTTTATGGAGTTTTAATAATTCCTAGTGACTCTGAAGGAGAAAATTCTAGCTAACACAAGCAGCATTGTTGAATAGAATTTTTTTCTGTGAAGAAAAAAATGTTCTATGTCTGCAATATCCAATACAGTGGACAATACCAATGGCGAGAGAGCATTTGAGATGGGGCTAGCATAACTATGGAACTGAATTTTAAATTTCATTTAACTTAAATGTTAAAGCTTACCTTTGGCTAGTAGCTACCAAATTGATCAGCACAGATACATAAAAGAAAGATTTTCCATTATTTTTAATATTATGAGTAGCCTTAAGACAGCTGACATTCTTAAAATGACTTTTTTGTCTAACTATAACTTCCTAATTCCATTTTAGTGCTTCTACTGCAAATTTAAAAAATGGCAGAAATTGATTTTAATTTATTGTAAAATTATATTTTCTTATCAAGTAGCAGTTGCAGATTTTGTAGTTTACTTTGTTAATACCATGGCACTAAATGCTCTAAAGTGTTTACATTTATTAGTGCAAGATTTAGAGGCATGTAGATCTTAGCATTCAAGATGAGGCTCTGCCTAAAAGGCAGAAAAAAAGCTGGGCGCGGTGGCTCAAGCCTGTAATCCCAGCACTTAGGGAGGCTGAGACAGGAGAATCGCGAGTTCAAAGCCAGCCTCAGCAATGGCGAGGCGCTAAGCAACCCAGTCAGACCCTGTCTCTACATAAAACACAAAATAGGGCTGGAGATGTGGCTCAGTGATCGAGTGCCCCTGAGTTCAATCCCCAGTACCAAAAAAAAAAAGAAAAAATAGGGCTGGGGATGGCAGAGTGCCCCTGAGTTCAATTCCCAGTGCCAAAAAAAAAAAAAAATTTAAAAAACATAAAACACAAAATAGGACTGGGGATGTGGCTTAGTGGTCCAGTACCCCTGAGTTCCATCCCTGGTACCAAAAAAAAGAAAAAAAAAGGCAGAAAAAAAGCATTTCATTCTATACAGATGAATGAATAAACAAATCCTTGGATATGTAACAGTTAAATATTACTCATCCTCAAAGAGAAAGGAAATTCTGACACATACTGCAGCATGAATGAACCTTGAAGACATCATCCTTAGTGAAATAAGCCAGTCACAAAGGACAGATGCCATATGATTCTAATTATGTGAGATCCTAGAGTGGCCAAACTATAGAGACATAAAGTAGAATGGTGGTCACCAGGGGCTTGGGACAGGGGGCAATGGGAACCATTGTTTAGTGAATATGAGCTTCAGTTAGGGAAAAATGAAAGGCTCCAGAGATGGAGGTTGGGATAGTTGCACTACAATATGAATGTTCTTAATGCCACAAACTTTACATTTAAAAATAGTTAAAACAGTAATTTATTATATATATACTTTACCACCATGAAAAATATTTTTAATAATTATTTTAGGTGATTAGAGTAAGTAAGACACTATGATGTTGTCAACTTCAGTCATCAAAGGTCGTGAAATAAAAATAGCTCAAATTCAACAAATAATAAGGCTCCAAGATTCCTAAAAACTCAGACGTCCTACTTAACTCTAGAATGTGTGACTGGGTGATTTATTATTTTTTGTCCTGGAAAAATCTTCCTCAGTAGAATTGGCCGACACAAATACCGAATTGTCTAAGCACACACGCCACTGAAAGTAATCAGGCAGCAAAGAGATGCCAGTTTAACCCAAGAACTTTCAATGAAAGAGAGGGGAAATTGTGCAATCCACAAATTGATAATGTGGAGGAGGAGGAAGATGTCACCTAGCAGCCTGCTGGATTATAAGTGACAGCCTGTCAGTGGTATTCACAATTACAACTCCTAAAGCCCAGCACATACTTTTTTTGTAGTAAACATTCAATAGATGTGTTGATTGCATGAGTCGGTGAAAATAATGAATGAGTGAATTAATAAGCAGCAAAGAGATTCCAACTCAAGACTAAGCTGACTATCTATTATATTTGGATTGGCCAGGAAATCTTATGGGATGTTATCCCTGAATTCTATTTACCTGTACAACTGAGAAATAATTCTAAGAGAACACTTCATTCAGAAACTGTGTTTCAGACATCAGAGAATGGGTGAATGATTTTGAGTCTATCAAGGTGTGTGTTACTCAGAATTCTCTTCCACCTTACCACCAGGATTGCTAAGAAATCCTAAAAAGACAAGAAGCCATGTGGGAAGGCTGGTAGCTTTAGTTAGTACCAGTGCCTTTAGCATCAGTGGTGGACAAAAGGCTGCCACAACAGCTTTGGAGAGAAAGCTTTGAGAGTGACTATAAATTTCACTTGACACAGACTTCTATGCCCTGAAAGTGAGGCCCATGAAAATGTCATTGGTAATACATGCTTAAATAGTTTCATGGATATCACAGTTTCCCATAGTTGAAGTTTAAAAGTATGTCCACAAATATGAAATGCAGCCTAAACAGTTTTAAAAGTATTTGGGGAAAATTTTGTGGAATCCTGGAAGTGGATGAATGTACAAGCTGAATAAATAGAGTCTGTTATCATCATTCTCCTAAATTAGTGTTCATAGCAAATGACATTCCACACTTGAATACTGCAGCAGAGACTGTTAGTGGTCCCTTTCTTTTTTTTCTTTTTTTTTTAATATTTATTTTTTTTAGTTGTAGGTGGACAGAATATCTTTATTTTATTTTTATGTGGTGCTGAGGATCGAACCCAGTGTTTCACGCGTGCTAGGCGAGCACGCTACCACTGCGCCATAACCCCAGCCCCAGTGGTCCCTTTCTTGATGGGATATAATCATCACAAAAAAAAGGGGGGGACCTCATTTCTTACTCTCTCCTGCAATTATCTTTGACCATGTGATTCCATTTCAGCCAAAGAATATAAACAAAAGTAAAATGTGCCCCTGACCCCACCCAGGGATTGCTGAAAGTCATTTTTGGTTGTCACAACTGAGTAATGTTACTGGCACCTTTAGGGTAGAGACCAGAAATGCTGCTACACATCCCACAATGCATAGGACATCCCCCACACAGGAAATAATTACCTGACCTAAAATGTGAGCAGTGGCAATGTTGAGAACCCCTGACTTAAAGGGAAAAGACACATCCCTCCCCTTCTTTTCCCTTCTGTCAGGTGGAACTGTGATATAGCAGTAACCCAGGTTGGACCATAGAAATACTAGGTAGAGTAAAATGGGAGCCTTGTCCCTTACATTGTGCAGAGCCACCAGGCTATCTCAGACTTCCAATATGAGTGAAACTTCTATCTTATTTAATATACTATTATTCTGAGTCTTCATTTCATATACCTGAAACTATATCCTAATCAATGCATAAGTTAAACTCATCAGAGAGTACTTTCAGGTGGACTGCAGAAAAAGAAAGAAGAAAAAATCATGGGGGCAGAACTCTTCTCTTTGCTATTTAGCATCCCCTCTCCCACATATCTAGTAGCAGAAGTCCCTTTAGGGAAATCCCCAAACCTATGCTCTGCCATGTCGTTTGGATGAGTATGACTCCAATCTCCACCCCACAGTAGACCCCGATTAACTCAAGCAAAACCTCACATTCCCAACTCCCTGGCCACAGACATAGAGATAGATGGTGGGATTGGGGGACAAGGGGAGAGTTCACTGCTGTGCTGGGTATTTCAGACAAAGATGTGAGACTTGGAAATACCGCAACCATCTTTTCTCATGAAGAAACAGCCCAGTGATGAAGCTGGCACACAAAGGAAGAAAAACTTGAAAAATGATGAGAAATCCATCATTTGATTTCTCAGATCAAACTGTGTTTATGATAAGCCCTACCTCTCTCTAGTCCTTTCAAATACATGAGCCAATAAATATTTTGCTTATATAAATTTGTGTTAGATATTCTGTCACTTACAACTGAAAGATTCCTAACAAACACAGAGGAGAATTTTATGGTAGAAAAAAATCTAACCAGAGAAGAATCACTTCTAGGACATTTTCACTTTACTCAAGGATTAGGACATCATCTGCCAAGTTTCCTGTAGCCGGAAAACAATAGCAACATAAATTTTACCTTCGCCTGGTGTAAATGAACTAGGAGAGTGGATGTGGAGGAATTTTAATCCTTATTGTTTCTTCATAGAGTGTATGTCCCTCAGACATCAGAGATAGCATTACTGTTTTCACACATGATATGCCAACTTCTCTTCATCACTTCTACTAATCAGACTGGAGGAGGATTCTATTTTCCTTTGTGGTGCTATTCTCTGTAATTAGTTGTTAGAGAATGCTGGAGATGCTTAACAGTTACTCTGATTATGTTCAATTGCTCGATTTTCTTAGGAATCCCTCATAAACTGTCAACCCTAGATAAACAAAAGTTTGCATTTGCCTTTTTCTTATTCTTGAATTCCAGGTTTCCATCCTTTCTGACCATTGCCTAGGAACCTAGCCTGTCTTCAACTGTCAGTTGCAATGTAACTCTCAGAGATAACACATGTTTTCCAGACTCAAAGCAATACTACTCTAATAGAATATTTCAGGAAATAGCTGTGGCAGGTGTTGGCCCCATATTTTTAGCCCAGAAGACTTCTTGATCACTCAAATCAGACAATGAATATGCTTTTCTCAATGACAAACTGACTTATTGTCCTGTATTTTATAGGCAGTAGTCAGCCTCCGGTTGTTACTGATATTCATGTATTATAGTGGTCAGGTGGTTTCTGATTCTAATGTGTGAAGACCATTGTTGCCCCAGATCTAGCCTATATTTGATTTAATAGTTATAATTTGATAGCTGTTCAATCTAGGGGAACATACACAACCTCTCTGTACTCTACTCTCCTCTTAAATAAGAAGAGATGGGAATAGTGATATTGCATAGTCTGATAACTGCAGTGTTTCAAATCAAAATGTCATGCCTTAAAGAACAAAAACTTTGAAGTCTTAGCAATCTACTATATAAATGTTTATGTGGGACCGGGAGACAAAGAACTGGTAGAATTCAATGGAAAGTCTTGAAGACAAAGAGCAGAATGAAATGAATAAACCTGATACCTTTCACTCATCATATGTCCTATGGAACTAACTACTACAGTGTCCATAAACAATTTCAGTAAACATTTCTTATCAAGCAGCTACCTTGAATTTGTTTTTAAATTATATTGACTCTTGCCTCAGGACCTCTATGTACAATGTTCCCTCTATCTGAAACATTTTCTCACCTCTTCTTACATTGACATGATCCATGTATTACATGAGACCTAAAATATTTCCCATATTTTCCTATGACAATGACAATGGAAAAACAAGCCTCTACTCTCAGCCTAGATGTCACTTTCTTTGGCAAATCTTCCCTAAAGCACTTCACCCAATCCCACTCTCTCTCATTTCCCTATTCTTCTCCAGCACAGTCTTTGACAATCTGGATTTAAATTGCCTGTTCACTACTTACACAAGAGTGAAAGTTCCATGAGGACAGGAATCATGAATCAAGTGTTAAGTGCTCAGTAGACTCCTGTTGAAAGAAGGGAGGGAGCGGCTGGCTGGAGAGGAGGAAGGAGGGTCAGGTTTGTACAGTGGGTCTCCTCCCGATCCTTGTAAAACTGGAAGATAACAGTCCCACATATGATTCCAAAGCATCTTCAATTGTTCAAAGCATTTTCTATGTATTTACATTATCTATATTGCCTTTCTTTTTTTTTTAAACAGTTTTTTTTTAGTTATAGATGGACACAATATCTTTATTTTTATGTGGTGCTGAGGATCGAACCCAGTACCTCACACGTGTGAGGCAAGCGCTCTACCACTGAGCCAGAACCCCAGCCCTCTATATTGCCTTTCTGAGTGAGAAAGAAAACAAGAGAAGATTCCTCTTTTAAAACCTGAGTATAAATATTTTTAAGAGGTAAGAAAGTGAAGAGTTTAAAGTACCAAAGAAAACAGTAGGAACAGAAATCTAAGTATCTGAACTCAATCCTGTGCTCTATTTGTCCATCCACACTATTCTCAAGGTGATGTTGGCCATGTTTCCAGCCTCAAAGCCTTCTTTGTTGACTCCAATCAGATGATCAACATGCTTGTCTCGATCATAGGAATCGTAGCCACCTTGTTGTCCAGTATTTTATATTAGGATTCAGCCCATGTGGTAGAAGCTCAAGGGCCCAAGAAAGGCCACTGGGACAACCAAGTGTTCTGACTCCTCACATGCAGCAAGTTAATCTATGGCCACCTTCAAATCTTCCATATTTGCTTTCATAAAAATGAAGTCACAAAATAAATTATCAAAATAAATCAGGTTAGTTGAAGGTAACCAACTTTCAAACTAATAGGCTTGTATGTACTGTATGCAACGTCCACGTGTTTTGTATGTTCTTTTCTAAGGGACTGTGAATTGCAATTTTGACTAATTGTACTAATTCTTGAACTTAGAATTGAATCATTCTCAGTTTGATTCTTAGACTCCTTTCATGTCCTGTATAAACCTTCATTGGAGGTCCTGAAAATCACTTTTAAAAGCTGAAATTAGTTTTCTTCCTAATCCCCTACAGAGCAATGCAGTGAATTTCATCATGCAATGATGATTAAAACTGCTGAAATGAGTCATGATATAATTGAGGATTTTTTGGTCCAACGCAGGCCCATGAACTACATCTAACACTGGTTCTCTTTTAAGTGTTCAGACAAATCTGGCAGCTTACGCGCAGACCTCATAGGAGAGAACAAGGAACACCATGGGAACTGCAGGGAGGCCAGCGTGGCTGAGACTCATGTAACACAGTGAAGAAGCTTTTATGCTCTTAGCAGTCGGTACAATAATCCCTCTAAGAGTGTTACACTCTATTTTTAAAGAAATGTTTTAATAAGCTACTTGGGATGAGAGGTGAGACCTCAAGGGACATACTCAAGCTAAAAAAATGATGGTCATTAAACAAGAATGGAATCTGGAAATAGAAGTACACTTTGTTTTGTTGAGCCCTTTGATGGACTTGGCCAAAGCCAAATTGCTTAATATAATAAAGAGATGAGCGTGAAGAACCTGGAACGGAGGAGGGGTGGATCCAGGAAGACTATACACCTTGTGGGGAGAGAGAAAGACAAAAGCAAAAATCCCAGGAGTGCCACAGCCGAGAAGGAACTTTGGAGGAAAAAATGTCAAATAGTTGTTACTGTACCACTTATGACAGAATATCCCCTTCTTCTCCCCTGTGAATTCTGTTTCTCATGAAGACTTTTATTTTTTAATAAAGACACTCTATATCCATAAAGGTATAAAGTGAAAACAAAGGTTGCTTTTGTAGAGGGGACGGCTGTCATCTGGGCTGACGCAGTGTATGAAGAAAATGAGCAGGGGTGAGTCTGGAGGAATGAGCGAGGTAGTTTTATGAGAGACCATGTGAGCAATCCTAGAAATTGTTTACCTTATCCTAGGGCAAACAGGGAACAGTTAAAAAGATTAAAGGAGATGAATGACATCATCAGGTTTATAATTTAGAAAGATTATTCTAGCAGCAATTAAGAGAATGGGTTGGAGGAAGCAATGCTAGAGGCAAAAAGAAAGCCACAGAGCTTTGCAGCAATCCAGGCCAGAGATGTTAATGCCTGAACTGGTACAACAGCAGTGGAGATGGAGAGAAGTAGACAACCTGGGCTCATTAAAAAGTTAGAATTAATGGGCCTTCATGACTGATTGGATCAGGAAGAAAGGGTGACCAATCTCCTTGTGTTCCCAAGGCTAAGAGGTTTCCCAGGATATGGGAGTTCCAGTTTTTAAATGGAGGCAGTTAAGTTTGCATGAAATTGAGGGGTTCCAAGGAAGTGGGACTTTCCATACTAAAGCCAAGAAAGCCCCCGGGAGCACTGTCATGAGTCTAATCACCTTAATGGGGCTGAAGTTGTGGGTAAGGACAGCACACCATCCCTGACTTGGGAATGGAGGCATCTAAGACAGTGACAATATAAATAGTAGATTCAAGTGGGAAGAGGATGCTGAGCTCCATTTTTAGACATGTGGAATATCAGGGTCCTATAGGACATCCAAGAGGAAATATCCAGCAGACAGATTGTTTTAAGAATTTAATACACAAGCTGGGCGCGGTGACTCACACTTGTAATCCCAGCACTTCGGGAGGCCAACACAGGAGAATCGTGAGTTCAAAGCCAGCTTCAGCACCCTGCCTCTACATAAAACACAAAATAGGGCTGGGGATATGGCTCAGTGGTTGAACACCCCTGAATTCAATTCCTGGTACCAAAAAAAAAAAAATTTAGTACACAAGAGAGAGAGTTACATCTAAAATACAGTTTTAGAAGTTAACAGCACTTGAAGGTATGTACATGAATGACTAAAACTTCCCAGAAATAGTGTATACAGAGAGAAGAAGGGAAAGGAAATAAAGGGAACAGAGAGAGAAGAAAAGGAAGAAGAGGGAAGCAGAGGGGAGAGGAAGGTACTGAGGACAGAACCCTGGGAAACATCAATATTTACAGGTATTTAAAGTTGTCTGGGATGTAGCAGCTATAAGAGCAAGATGAAAACCAAGAGTGCATTGTGTAGAAGTTAGAATAAGACAATGTTTGAAGAAGAGGAGGTCAGGGTCAAGTGCTGCAGACACATGTAAGTAAGATAAAGCTGAAAGTTATCCTTTGGATTTAACAAGAAGAAAGTTCACTATTGATCTTGGTAAAGGCAGTTTTAGAGAAATGATAGAAAGAAGCCAGACTGAAGAATGAAATGCAGATAAGAAAACAGAGATGAAGAAAAAAAATCTCTTTTGAAAGTTCCAGAGAAGGTAATATATAAAAGAAACAGATAGAGGTGTGGGGTTGAAGAAAAAAATTTATGATTGGTATATTAGCCTAGGTCCTCTAGGAAACAGCCTGAAGTAAGGATTAAAACACTATTTTTTATTTTTGAGACTCAAGCCCAGGGAAGTGAGGGTGAGGAAAGGGGGATATTAGGTAAGGAGAGCTGCAGAGCTTCACAGAAGCCCTGACTGCCCCTTCATATTGAGACATACACACATAAAAAAGGTAGTAGGCTCTTTGAAGGTCTGAAAGAAGAGATTTTCCCTCAGAGTAGTCTGCAAAGGGAGGTGGGCTGAGAATCTATCCTATGCTCATCTACCTTGGAATCTCACTGGACAAGGTTCATCTCATGGAGATCTTATGCCTTCACATTTCCAGGCTATCCCATCTGGCCCCTTGGTAGTAATCAGGAAGTCAAATTCCAAATTCCATGTCCATTGTGTATTTTTTATCCAAATCTGAAAGCAGAAGGACATCCTAATACAATTTTGTGTTCAATGGCATGAAAAAAGACTTGACAAATTGCATATCATTGGAATGGAATCAGTAGAGAAAAAGATTCCGGTACAGGAAAGGAAGGACATGTAACTGATGGAGAGGTTTGGAAATCAAAATAGATCAAGGTTGGGACTGGGGCTGTGGCTCAGTGGTGGAGCACTCGCCTAGCATGCGTGAGGCACTGGGCTCGATCCTCAGCACCACATATAAGTAATAAATGAATAAAATAAAGGTCCATCAACAACTAAAGTATTGAAAAAAAAATAGGTCAAGGTGGAGATGCAAGTAATTTCATAGGTAAAGTGAAAGGAAATTGCAGGTTCCATTCATAAACTCTCAAAATTCCCTCAGCTCTTGAACACATTTACTTAGTGTTTACATCCCTGATAATACAAGAATTGGGCACACTGTACCCCACTAACTTAACTTAGACTTCCTCTAGCTTTGGAAATCACATCACTCACCTGTGCCACTGGGTACAGGGAAAGGAATATATGGTGAAATAAGCTACTATAATCAAATTCTGTGGGAAAATAACAATCCAGATAATATCATCAGGGAATAAGGAATGATACACTACAATTCTCTGGGAATTTCCTTTTGGAAAAAAATGGAGAAGCTAGTAATATTCTACAGCAGAGAATTTTGGAGTTTCAGTAAGATTTGAGTGTTATTCTTACTTTGTCATGTGTTGGTTGTATTTGCCAAAATTATAGAAGTTTGAGGGGTTTTAGGTTCCTCATCTACAAAATGGACATAATACTAAGTGTTCCTTATACTTGGAATTAGTAATAATATATGATATGAAGACTAAGCATAATACCTCTAACATGCTGTTATTATTTATGGAGCATAAAACTATGCCATTAGGGACCTATTGATGAACAAGTCACAGAAACTTACACTGAATAATTTCATCACACACACTTGCAAACAGATGATTAATGTGGCAGCTTCCACACCTACTGCTTCTGCCCCATTCTTGCCACCCATGGCCCGGCTCCAAACACATAGAAACTCTGGAAACAATTTAATTACAGCCACCTAGACATTTAGAGTTAAATTTTAAACAAGAAAGAAAAATTTTCCAAGTGTTAGAAACAGAGACAAAATTCAAAATCAGAGTAATGAAAAGAAACTGAAGCCAAAATTTCACAAAGTTATTAGAAGAGGATAGAGGCCTGAGGGCTGGGTCCTTAATACCTGCCTAGGGGACAAGGAACTCCAGTTCTCAGAAACTCAGTCTCAGAGGCCAGGATCTAAGTCACTTGCAAGAGCCCAGAGGTCAGGAAGGTTACCCTCTATGTGACAGGGGGCCTAATATAGGCTCATCTTTTTTCCACTGAAGCAGTTCACTGTCTGGGGAAGGAGACAGAAACTTCTAAAAAAATGATCCCTAGACCTTAGCTGCACAGGGCATGTTATCTAAAATCAAATGACCTATATGGTGAAGTAGATGGACCTAAGAAATTGGGATTAAAAACCTGGTCCATAACAGATGGCATTCTTAATTCTTTAGTAAAAGCAAAACTGATTTATATCAATCTTCCTAGGACTCAAGACTCCCATGAAAAACAACCTACAGGAAGAAGCAATCCACATGAAAAGCGGGCAGTTTAAACTTTTAAATAAGCATATTTGAAGTATACAAAGAAAAGAAGAATATATTCTTTTATAAGGCAAGAAAAAGATTGTGCTTTCAAAAACAAAATAAATTTTTAGAAGTAATGAAGTAAGAATTTTAGAAATAAAAATGCAGTCACTAAAATACATAATGGAAGGGCTGAATTTAAAGTAGACACAACTGAAGAAAGAACCGATGAATTGAAAGATAGAACCACTCAAAATGTAGCTTACATAAAAACAGAGATGGAATACACAAAAGCAGAATTACAAGAAATCATGAGGAGTTGTGGGTGTAACTCAGTTGTAGAGCACTTGCCTAGCATACTTGTATATGGCCCTGGGTTCAATTCCCATGAAGGAGAGGGAGATACCATAGAGTGAGAAGTTCCTATACAATGTACACAGTTAATAGAAATTTTAAAACAGTATGAACGAGAAAGAAGTAATATTTGAAAACATAACAGCAGGAAATGTTCTAGAATTGAAGAAATATCATGTATGAAACACTTCATATATATCCCCTCGTGGGTGGCTTATTCATACTTATATAGTGTTCGAACTACTTGCTGCAGTAATTAACTTCCTGGAGATGCACACCCTGATTATCTCTCACTCACAGCCAGGCTGCACTCCTCTTGCCTGGTACCCTAGGGCTTCTATGTTGCTATTAAGATCCAAATGTTACACTAGCCCACTGGGCACCCACATATGCATTCCACACAAGTGACAGGGAGGTACTTCATGCAGTGACTCCTTGATATTGTTTACCCAACACCATCCCCAAGCTTTCAGTATCAGGTACCAAAGGACATATTATGATAATATACCTCTCACCCCACATCTTCTGTCACATTGCCAGGTGAGCTATTATAGTAGGCAGGGGAATAATGCTGGAAGCCATTTCCATGCAGTGGATAGCTTACTATACATATAAGTGGATGCAAACTACCTAAATACATTCAACTTTCTGTGAGCCAGTTCCCCCAAAACACCCTCCATATCACACAACTCAAGGGTAAATATGAAGAAAGGGAAGTGTATACGTCACAGTTCTCCGAAGAAATATAACCAATGGGGTGTGCGTGTGTGTGTGTGTAAAAACAGAGGGAGAAGAAAAGAGATTACAAGGCATTGGTTCATATGATCATAGAAGCTTTGAAGTCTGAAGATCTGTTGTTTGCAAGCTTAAGACCCAGGAAAGCCAATACTGTAGTTCTAGTCCAACTCCAGAGGCCCAAGAATCAGGAGCACCACTGGTATAACTACTAGTCCAAAGGCAAACAATCGATACCTTAGCTCAAGCACCAAGCCAAGAAAAAGATCTGCCCTTCTCCACCTTCTGAAGGTCCTCAATGGATTGGAGGATATCCACCCACATGGGGGGTTGCATCTTCTTTACTCAGTTCACCAATTCAAATCCAAGCAAAATTCTCACAGCCACATCCAGAAATAATGTTTAACTAGATGTCTAGGTATCTTGTGGCCTAGCCAGATGGCACATAATGTTAACTATCACAAGCCTGCTCCTTGTCAACTTGGAGCCCATACACATCTCCTTAAAACATATTTGAGTTCCACCTAAAGATAATAGGAAGGAAACTCTAGCCAGAGCAATCAGACAGATGAAAGAAATTAAAGGGATACGAATAGGAAAAGAAGAACTCAAACTATCATTATTTGCAGACAACATGATCCTATACTTAGAGGATCCAAAAAGTTCCACCAGAAAACTTCTAGATCTGATAAATGAATTCAGCAAAGTTGCAGGATATAAAATAAATATCCATAAATCAAATGCATTTCTATATATCAGTAACGAGTCCTCTGAAAAAGAATTCAGAAAAACCACTCCATTTGCAATAGCCTCCAAAAAAATAAAATACCTGGGAATCACTCTAACAAGAGAGGTGAAAGACCTCTACAATGAAAAATACAAGACCCTAAAGAAAGAAATCGAAGAAGATCTCAGAAGATGGAAGGACCTCCCATGTTCCTGGATAGGCAGAATCAATATAATTAAAATGTCCATACTACCCAAAGTGTTATACAGATTCAATGCAATCCCAATTAAAATCCCAGAGTCTTTTTTTATAGAAATAGAAAAGGCAATCATGAAATTCATATGGAAAAATAAGAGACCGAGAATAGCCAAAGCGATCCTAAGCAAGAAGAGTGAAGCAGGAGGCATCACAATACCAGACCTTAAACTTTACTACAAAGCAATAGTAACAAAAACAGCATGGTACTGGCACCAAAATAGGCATGTAGACCAATGGTATAGAATAGAAGACACAGAGAGTAATGCACATAAATACAACTATCTCATACTAGACAAAGGTGCCAAAAACATTCATTGGAGAAAAGATAGCCTCTTCAACAAATGGTGCTGGGAAAACTGGAAATGCATTTGCAGCAAAATGAAACTTAACCCCTATCTCTCACCATGCACAAAACTCATCTCAAAGTGGATCAAAGACTTAGGAATTAGACCAGAGACCCTGCGTCTAATTGAGGAGAAAGTAGGCCCAAATCTCCATCACGTTGAATTAGGCCCCGAATTCCTTAACAAGACTCGTATAGCACAAGAAATAAAAGCAAGAATCAATAAATGGGACGGACTTAAACTAAAAAGCTCCTTCTCAGCAAAAGAAACTATCAATGAGGTGAACAGAGAACCTACATTCTGGGAGCAAATTTTTGCCACACGCACATCAGATAGAGCACTGATCTCCAGGATATATAAAGAACTTAAAAAACTTAACACCAAAAAAACAAATAACCCAATCAATAAATGGGCTAAGGGGCTGAATAGAAACTTCTCAGAAGAAGAAATATAATCAATAAATATATACATGAAGAAATGTTTGTCATCTCTAGCTATTAGAGAAATGCAAATCAAAACTACACTCAGATTTCATCTTACACCAGTCAGAATGGAAGCTATCCAAAATACCAGCAACAATAAGTGCTGGCGAGGATGTGGTGAAAAAGGTACACTCAAGCACTGCTGGTGGAACTGCAAATTGATGCAACCAATCTGGAAAGCATTTTGGAGATTTCTTAAAAAACTTGGAATGGAACTACCATTCGATCCAGCTATCCCACTCCTTGGCTTATACCATAAAGATTTAAAAACAGCCCACTACAACACAGCAGTCACCTCAATGTTTATAGCAGCACAATTCACAATTGCAAAACTATGGAAGCAACCCAGATGCCCTTCAATAGATGAATGGATAAACAAACTGTGGTACATATACACAATGGAATATTATTCAGCAATAAGAGAGAATAAAATTATGGCATTTGCAGGCAAATGGATGGAACTGGAGAACATTATGCTTAGTGAAGTAAGCCAATCCCAAAAAACCAAATGCCGAATGCTCTCGCTGATTAGTGGATAAG